>NNCF01126315.1:1100784-1115141 GCA_002313205.1 Laupala kohalensis
AATATTGTCTATAAATCGTATCTAAATAAATAACACTAAATTTGAAATTTATTATTTTTAATTGATGCCGCCCCTATGAAAGGGCCTAGTGAGACTGTATAACAATATCCGCTTCTACCCGATGGAAAACCGGAGAAGAATCCGTGCCAGGATGGGGCTACAAAATTATTATAAACTACTGTGCCAAGGTTGTGTACATATAAATCTAAACATGCATCCCAAATTTGACTTATGCATCTAACAATAGGAAATGGTTTAACCCTCCAAAAGCGGCACAGGAATTTATGACAGAACTTCAAAGTATATTGAAAAAGATTTGGAATAAAACAGATGACAAATGTGATTGTGGATTAAACAAAAAAACACCTGACCNAACTGCGTCATTGTTAAAAAATTGGGGGGGGTGGAAATGGAGGTTTTTAAGAAGTTTAGATCGTTTAATAGTTACATAATAAGTATACTTTTAAAAATAGGGTATATTAAAATAAAAATCATAACAATATCGTATTAATATTTAAACTTTGTAAACATGATGAATAAATTAATTTCATTTTCGAAACTGATGAATAAATCGTAAAAAGTCATGCCGAGCAGAGATGTAGACGGTTGAACAAGCAGACGCATGAGATGAGCATGGGATACGGGTCGGACGGTCACCTCTTGTGTATTAAAAGACCGGGAGACTCATCGCCGCGCGTAAACGAAGAAGTGACAACAGATACCTACCTCTGTATCTTGTAATGGGAAGATTACACAACAGACGGTCGATCTAGAAAACAGTGTTGCACTGAACACCGCGACTAACACAACTAACATCGCCGACTGACTGTGACCGAACAATCGTTTATATAATTCTTCGTATCCTAAACTACTAATATAATCGGTGGCGGAGAGATGAAAATAGTGCGGAACAATATTTCTTTATTACTACCGTAAATATGAAGAGCGAAGAATACGACTTATATTTTCGGAACCGCAATAATATTTGTAGTAATATGCCATCAATGTTTCTTTCGAACCTTGATAATACCATATTCTTGTATTTGACCTTAAAACCTAATTATGTATTGAAATCTCATTTAAATTTCTCTTATCAGTAAAATGGATATAGGTGATGGACATTGTTTTTTACTTTCTTATATTTGTGGTCTAAAGACAGTATTGTAACCAAGAAAAAAAAATCGTGAGACATGAAAATGGTTGCCGTCTTCTTCGTAAAGTTAGTTTGCGTACTACATTGATAAGAGTCTTAAAAGTGCATTGGCTTTGCAATTAGGTTTTAATATGTAGTTATGGTAAATAGGAGGGGTAAAGTTGTAAAATATTTCTAAATTTATGGAATATGATTTGGAAGTGGGTCAAAGCAAAGGGGGAGTGAGTACTTTTTATTTATTTATTTTCTGTTTTTGGGGGGGGGTCCGCGTCATAGGGTTTACGTGGGGGGGAACCTCTGTCTATAGGATTGTCCAAAGTATGGAAACGAACGAGCAGAATATCTAAACGTTTATAAAAGGCAAGTCATATTAAACTTTAACAACAAGAGAGAGTTAATATAATCGAAAATAGAATACGGAAAAGAGCATACACCTCCACGACGTGGGGACGGGAAGCGCGACAACAACAGCAAAGCTGTGCAGCGGATATTTCGCAAATGAGACAATACTAAGAGATCCTTGTTTTGCGCAATATAAATCTATTATTACACAAGTAATGCTATCACAAAGCATTAATTACACATAAATAAATTGAGTTGAAGACAACAAATTCGGAAAACCTCTCTAGGTTATCTGAATCTCCAAAATTACAAGTTGCTTTTCCCGAATAACTAACTGATACAAGTTACGTCACTCGCAACTACTAGCAAATGAATTTAAATTACCGCACTAATTCTTAAGCGGTCTGGCGACCAATACTAGCCAGGACACATCTCAGTAACCTGCGAACTTCAGATCACACAGCAAAAGTCTTCGAGGATCCTCAATCCTCCCAATATATACGGAAGCGGAGGTCACCCCTCGGCTGTTCGGAGAACGCCGTGTCTTCTTCACCGGTTGGACGAGCAGTCGTCGACACCAGCGAGGCGTCCGGAGTGTGTTTCCCGGGATAGCCACTGTTTCAGCATCCGGAGAAAGTCCTCCCTTCACACACAGTAGCAGTCTCACCCACCGACATTCCGTAAAGGGCCTCGTCCTGGTAAAATCCTCTTCCACAGAAATATTATAAGACAGAGAGAGAGAGAGAGGCACGAGCTGATCACTCACTTCGGCCGGCAACCTTCGAGCGCATTTCTACCCTCCTTCCCGGAAAAGCAGGGGAATGGTCCACACAATGAATGGAAAGGCTTAGTGATGGTCACCTTCCCTAATAAGCGGCATCCGGCTGAGCTTCTCAATGACGCTCCCACTTCAGCGAAAGGAGTAAAAGTAACATTTCACAAACGGGTAGAATGTCTTGGTTCTGATGTTACAATAAGATAAGATTTCTCACAGATATAAATCACTTAATCGAAAAGACGATTTGAAATGTATTAAGATACTATTTTTCATTCCGCTCGTATTCATTATAATTTAATGAGGAATTCGTTTGTAATAATTTTAAACACTAATTTTCCATATATATATTTATTTATTTTCTTACTATTCCTTGTCTATGGCGGATAAAACTGTTTTACAGTTATACCATATAACACTTCCTGCTTAATTTTTCCGTTTCTAAGTAAAAACTTTATTTGTAAATTATTACTATATCTCTACAGTTGCTAATAATATCTGTGCGTTTAAAAGTTTTTAGATCGAGTTTAAAAGTTCGTGAGATCGAGTTTTTCTTGTTAAGAGAAAGATGGATTTGCTCTGTGGATTGAAACTAGAAGCAGTTACTTATTTTCCTTTTTGGTAAACGTATCTCCATGTCTTAGGCTTATAGTTTTGCAAATAGAATTCTCAAAAGATTAGAAAGATCAAAATTAATACAAATCAGAGAACGTCTATTGGTAATGGAACAAATAATAATCTTGAGATCCACTTACCAAAAATGGTACCTAATTCATACAGAATGAAACACTATCCTTTGGAAATAGCGAGCAAATTCTAATTATTTTTCTTCTTTCTTCCTGACTGCATGAGAACACAACTTCAATTTCAATAGGGCGCTTTATTTATAAAAATTATTAATTATGTAGAAATGTGTGGCGAGGCTTTTTGTTGCCTGTACGCCTGTAAAATTCCCCTTAAGTACAGTCGTGGGCTGTGCATACAATGCCCTGGAATTCACTCTCATTGAGTGGACAGTTGCAGTTTTAATTTTGGAAATCATTGTTTTGAACTTAAAATGATTGTAATTTTACTTACTTGTGATTCGTATCGTAATATTATTTTTTTAGCATCCTTTAGTGCTTCTTTAATATTATTTAATTTAGTTGTAAAGTACCTTTTAAGTATTCTGCAACTATCGATTCATTGAGAACCGTTGGGAACCACGGGAAACCAATGTTCAGGACACGAATATATACAATTAATATAAAATAAACATATTTACAAAAGATACTTAAATAAGAGAAAGAAATTATAAAGTAATATATACAAGTTTTGTCATAGAAGTAAAGATTAAAATAAAATCAATTTTTGGGAACACAACTTTGCTTGCGGTTAATTGAATTCCTCTGCCTATTCCGAATTCCACGAAAAATCGAGTCACGAAAAAATATGTTTTGAATGAGGAAATTATATTTTCTATTAAGATTTAAAATTATGTTCGAAATTCGTTAATACCAATACAAGATACGTTTTTGTGTGTACTTCCGCCCTGAAATGTATTCTACTAACCACTGCCAAATGCGTAATCCAATCGATTACCTCATACTCTGAATTCCTGTAAAAGCGATGCGTCATACTTCAGTTGATTAAATTTATGCTTGAGGCGAAAGCACAATGTTGTTCAAACTCTGGAATACACCGCTGCAGAAATATTTCGCTCGCATACAATTCAACAGAAAAGTCTTAAGGAGCAACAAGCGCTCCAAGTTATTGAGATACATAATATTTTCTTTTTATTGTTATAAAACGCGATAATATGAATAATAATGATGAAAAAGCATGATTTAATTTCTATCAGTTAATGATTAAGTTAATGAGTACAAATAATTTTTCAAGTACTCGCTTGACTCGTATGAAATGCTCAAGAGCGTAAAGCAAAAACGTGGAAGCGGCTGACCGGGGCAGTTTCGTGATTTATACATCTCACTTCCGAAACAGTTATGTAACTTTCTCAAATGTCCGGTGACATATAAATAAGAGTAATGTAAAAGTTATCTACGTAAAATTCACTACAAACCAAAGTAAACTTCCATTTCTTTCGTGATTTAAAAGTTTGTCATTTTTTTGGAAAATAAGTGTTTTCTCCGTAAGACGCAATATGTTACACCATCGATTATAATTATATTATTTGGCAGTGCCCTTATTTACGACAACATGTATTGATAACGTATAAACACTTCAATTGTTCATACTTTTACATAACGTTTCGGGGATGTATGTTCCCCCTCTTCAGATGTATTTTGTATTTTCTATAAAAAAAAAACATATATAAAACATCACTAATCTCCTGTACATTTTTACAAATCTTCAACTTACATATGTGAGCAAGTACAAACCTGAACACTCTTATGATGCATGCGTTATTTATGACGCAATCACGTGGTGGGGGAATAATGTGGGAATGAATTATCTATAGTTTTTATTTATATTTTTTTATTATATTTAATATAGTGTCATATTTTGAAGTGAATATCTTTGACTCTACTTGATGTATTCATAACATTGTTAATTTTAATGTTAATTGATTCTGCTATGATTCTTTTTTGTTTATTATGTTCATAATCCACAATTGTTGTATTTTCAAAGTCCATCTTATGGCCTGTTTTTCCTATATGTATATTTATACCACCCTCTTAATTTTTATTTTTACTATTTATATAATTTAATAATAATATGAACTATTAATGTGTTTGTACGTTATTAATACATGTTGTCGTAAATAAGGGCACTGCCAAATAATATAATAAGTGAAAGACAACATTACTCTTATCTAATTTATCAATTATATCAATCAATTTAAATGGTCGGAGTGAGGTTATGTTGTTTTTCTAACGTTGAAATCACAATAAGTACAAAATGTTGCTCTGTTTATTCTTTGAGATATGGTAGTGATTTCATTCTCCTCCCTACGCCTTAAGAGTCCTTCCATAATTTGTGAGGGCTGAATGTTTTAGAGGTGAACGAGTCCTTTAGACGAACGGAAACTTTCACCAGCGCACGAAGAGGTGTTTTAAAATCAAGCTCTTCAGGTATTTGGTTACTGCTACAAAAGAGGTCTTCAATAACCTGCAGTGGCTATGCACAACAGGGCGAGATTTCGCGTTTCTAAAATCTCAACCTTTTTCATAAATTCTGAACCAGTAAGCTTTAAAATGGTACAAGTCCTCTGAACGGTCGAGTATAAAATGTGGCGTTTATTAAAATAGCTCAGTTTTCACTGAAGTTTTAATGAAGACTGACTTCAACGAAGGAGGGTTATTCTGTGCTTCATTTATGAAATAGTTTTTCAAAGACGCACAAGTTTCAATGCGTCATTTCAGCGAGTCTGTTTCATCTGGCTCCAAGAAATGCTAAACTAATTAAAACATGAAAACCTACCACAATATTCATAAATATTGTTTGAAAGATATGTTGGCACTACTTGTACATTTTTTGAACTCTTGAGAAATTTAGTGAGTAATTTTATTTGTGATTCTCATCCATTTAAGAAATGTTTTACTTTCCAGTGACATTCTACATTTTTCTTTAGCAAAAATTAATTCTAAACATTTTGGTTTTATCAAGTATGAAATAAAATCCAGGGTTGGTTATGACTCTTTTCTTTCTTTTCTTTCTTTTCTTTCTCTTCTTTCTCTTCTTTCTCTTCTTTCTTTCTTAAAATGTACTAGAGTGATTGCCCAATGTGTCATGAAACTTTCTTGATGACTAATATTCCTTCTTAATGTTTTCACGTCCATTGCCAAGCCCCTAATTGAGTTAAATACATGAAAATAACTTCAATCTTCAACTACATTTCTTACAAAGTTTCAAAGAAAATACTCGTAATAGTATAAGGAGATCAATTTTCGAATTGCCATATTGATAATTTGAATTCCAAAAAAAAGCAAACTATGCTACGCATTCCGAATTTTAGCCAACATTGTTGGTGAACACGTTTCTCGCTGCGAGTATTTTGCAAATGTATATTCTCATTTACGGTACGGCATTATCTTCCGGGGCCAATCCACTCAGAGCATTCAAACTTTTAGAATTCAAAAGAGAATAGTTCGGATTATACGTAAATCTCATCCCCGAAATTCATCTATTTAGAGAATTAATTATTCCTCCTCTCCTTTGCATATACATTTATGAAGTAGTCATGTTTATTAAGACATAACTATTAAAATTCCACCCCTGCTTTAGAAGAAATAGTCTAGTTCACGAACACGACACTCGTAATGAGGCTAATATTCATCGTCCTGGCATGTCAACAACTCTTTGCCAAAGAGGCCCTTATCGTTCAGAAATAATTTTGTATAATTCCCTTCCCAAAAATCTAAAAGAGAAATAAATTGAATCTCTTTAAATCCGCGGTTATAAGCTTTTTAATGTGCTATTGTTTCTATAATGTGAAAGAATTTACAGATTTTAATAAATGAAGTTAATGAGAGTTTCAATTTCCTAATAAATATTGTTTTTCACATGACTTCGGATGATGTAAGTGATGTTAATATCTCTTATACTTTATCACACCATTGTTATAGTACTCTAGATATTGATTAATTTCCTTTTTCATGCATGTTCATTTTACTGCATTTATTTATTAATAGTTTATTTCTAACTGTACGCAACCTTGGCACGGTTGTGTACATTATCTCTGTAGCCCCATCCTGGACCGGGTTTTCCTCCGGGTTGTGGCGAATTTTCCTTGGGCGGGAATGTCATTAATATTTTTGTTTAATTAATCTCGAATTTTTACTGCACTAATATCTAGTATTTATTTTCAATAATAAATGGGTAACAGTAGGTATTTCTTAAATAATTTCTTTTGTAAATATTAAATCCGCCTCTGCCTTGGGGCCCTTGATCGGAATTGTTGGGATGGTCCCTTGCTTGTCTCGGGAGAGTAACTTACTTTGTAAATCGTCTCATTGTAAACACTGGCAAAACAGTGTCTATGTCATTTCACAATAGTATCACAAAATCTTTTCCCCAGGTTTATCTTTCTTTAAACGGAACACAATTAAAAACTGTTACAAATACAAAATTCTTAGGTCTCCATATTCAAGACAACCTCAAATGGAATTGTCACATTGACAATCTTAATTCCCAATTAAGCAAATTGTGTTACGCATTCCGAATCTTAGTTAACGCAGTTAGTCCACGTATTTCCCGTTGCGTATATTTTGCAAACGTTTACTCCCATTTACGTTACGGCATTACCTTCTGGGGTAATTCCGGTCAGAGTATTCAAACTTTCAGAATTCAGAAGAGGATAGTTCGGATAATTTGTAAATCTCACCCCCGAAACTCTTGTAAACCTTTATTCAAGGAATTAAATATCTTAACACTTCCCTGCATTTATATTTATGAAACAGTCGTGTTTGTTAAGACCGAATTACTGAAGTGCCACCCTTTCTTTATACGAAACAGTCTCGTTCACGAACACTATACACGCAATAGTAGTAATATTCATCGCCCTAGAGTGTCAACCACTCTTTGCCAAAAAGGACCTTATCATTCGGGAATCGTTCTATATAATTCCCTGCCCAAGAATATAAAAGACATTATGAAATTGAATCTGTTCAAATCAGCGGTTAAAAACTACCTCCTGCACCAGTGCTTCTACAATGTAAAAGAATTTATTGATTTTAATAAAAGTTAAATTCGTCTTGTACTTTATCACGCCATTGCTGTAGTACTTTTTAAACAACTTATAACAATTTCAAAAACTATTTTCTTGCATGATTGTGTTGTCTTATGGCTCATATTAATTTAGTTTTATGTGTACTCAACTTTGGCACGGTTGTGTACATAAATTCTGTAGCCCCATCCTGGCCCGGGTTTTTCTCCGTTTTTCCTTCTGGTAGAGGCGGATTTCTCATACAGGTTCTCTAGGCTTTGTCTAGGGGCGTGTTTATTGTAACAATAAATCGTGAATTTAGTGTTATTTCAATTCTTATGATTTTTAAACACTATACTCAGAATAATCTATAGTTCGATAATAACTTGTACATGTAATTTTTTGCTTAAAATTACAAACATATTGACATTCTATTAGTATTATAACTCGCAGCTAACTTTGTATCTTATCTAGGAACTTTTGCTGAAATGTTTGAATCCGCCTCTGCCTTAGGGCCCTTGATCGGAATTGATGGGATGGTCCCTTGCTTGCTTCCGGAGAGTAAATTAGTTTTTTTTCCTCCATGTGGTCATGCGCAGTTTGTACTGTTTTTTTTTTGACAATAAATTTATTTAATCCGTTACGTGGTCTTGCAACTGCTTTTTTGACAATAAAGTTTATTTATTTATTTTCTCATTTTGAATGATTGAAGAAGAATTAGCTACATTATTTCAGGAGCTTAGTGTATGAGTAACTGGAATTCAAATTGTGTTTTCTTTCCTAATTCATTCATGTTTATATCTCTTGTTTTCTTACTTAAGTTAACTGAAATTGTTAGAGATAATTTTTAAATTGGAATTTAAGTCTAAACAGATTATATGTGCGTATAAAATGAAACAGACAAAATATGAATAAATGCTTAACTCTAAGATGATAATAAATGATCCACTACGATGTTTATTCTGTTGCTAATCTTAAATTCCTCGGGATGTTTTTCTGGGATAACCATGTAAACATTTCCACAAAAATCTGTTGTAGTTTTTTTCTTGTTTTGCATTATTCATTGCCGACTTTTCNTGAAGCGCGCTAGTTATTTATCTCGGAGTATTTCCTGAAAGTAAAAAAAAAATATTCGTTGCCTTGTCAGGTGTTCTTATAATGTTAGCTTACTTCTAAATATATCAGTTTTTTAAATCTTTTTTTTTCTCCCGTCGGTCTTAACCAATTGAGATTTATGAGGTTCGAATATTTTGGATCCAGAACGAGATTGTAATCTTACATTTCAACTATGAAATATGTCTTGTAAAATTTATTTCAATAAAAATTGAATTGAAGAAAATTTATTTAACTACCTCCCAGGTGTTGCTACTAGCTGTTCGAACACAAATGATGTCTACGTTTGTAGAATTTATTTATCTTCGAAAGGAAATTCTGGATAATAGTTGCATGTACTTTTAACTTATCTCACGACATTACGACTCCAAAATCTTTACATTGTTGTTAGCCATAATCACACACTTTGTTGCGCAAATTCCACAGAAATCTTAGTTCCTTTTCTGCTTAACTTGGTCGAGAAAATCACACAAATGAAGCTTTGTTCTTGCAACTGCGTGGTCTTGCAACTGCTTTTTCTGTTATATTATATTTCACTGATTCTGTTATATTAGATTTCAGAAATAAGCGGACATATATTATATAAGCATAAAAATATATGTCCGCTTATTTCTGTTATATTATATTTCACCTTCTTTCTGCATTTAAAAATTACATCAAGAATAGAAGCTACGTGACTCATTTATTTGAAAAGGAGATTACTTTGTCATCCCTGATTCGTCGACCACGAAACAATATTAAAAGTGAATTGTACGCGAGTTACGTAATGCTACATTGTATATTATCGTGTTCTATTAATAACTGTTCTTGTTAATTCTAAACATGAAACCGAGCGAGACTTCGCTACAAGTAGCAGATGGGGCCATATTATTCAAACAATTAAAATAGTAAATGTTCCTATCATCGTACAGAATGTGAGTTTCACTCGATTCATAATCTTAGTTACAAATGAGCCAATGTGTAATGTCCCATCATTTCATACGCCTCCGTGACTATGAATATTCCTAATTCTCCTCCGACAGAATTTGATTGTGATTACCACCCTCATTACAAAGTGCTTCGACAGAGTTCTCGCCCTGAAAAGCCATTAACGCACGACTAATGTGCTGTGAACGTCCATTTGCGTCCCGACGCCCTCCTAATGTCTTTCTAACGCAATGCTTTCCGTGACCGTGAACAGTGAGAATTCTATTGCGTGAAGACGCAACGAAACAACTTCTTTGAACATTCGCCAAATGTTTCTTGGGGGCGACATTCTTTTGTTTCTCTTTCTTTTTTTTTAATTTCTTTTTTTTTTTTTTTTTCAACAACTGCCGACGCTCCTGAGTTACGACAAGTTGTAAAGACGCCAGCGGTCACCACTCTGTGCAACTTCTGCGGTCGTACACAATGTTCCAGAGTAATCGCTAAAGAACTATTTTAATAGATGAAGCAAAATGGTACTGAAGAGGGAACTAAAACATTTATTAAATTCATGGATTCAATTTATGTCATTGTTGTGGGTCAATTTGTGTCGTCGTAATATTTGTAGTAAGAAAGTTTACAATTCCGAACAAAATTAAATTCTATGAGATGCACTGTGTAGCATATGTGTGTTTATATAGTTGGATATTTGTTCGAAAAAGGACTGTTATAATACATTTAATTACACGTGTATTTCATTTAGAAATTTTTTCGTGCTTTTGTTTTGTTGTGAAAAAGCTATTTATTAATTCTATCAGCAGAAGCAACAAACATTCGTAATTTAAAAAATGCTTTTTGTCGAAAAAATGTATTTCAATTTACAAAAATGAATCCTATCTACATTATTTTACATTATTCAATTTTGTAAAAATGTCCATGTTACTATATTTTGATTATTATACGATATTTCGACGGTAATGGAAATATTCTACGAATAATTGTGTGTTCAAAATATTTTTGTGAAAATTAAAAAATATTATTAATACAATTAATAATTTATTGATTTGATTAAAGTTCATTTCAATTTAAGCCAAGACGACAAAAGGTTGTTTTTCTGTAATTCTTTCAAGTCCTCTGCTTCGGTTGTGATAATTTATTCACTCGCACAAGTTTTGGCAGCAGAAAAGTGAAAAGTAAGATTGAACCCGGGACCCCCCGCTCTGACTGGAGAAATGATGCTCTCCGTTGCGGTGAACGGAAGGTGCTGGGTTCGAGACATGACGTCGACTTTTTTTTAACAACAAACAAAATCTGTATTACTTAAACGAAATCAATACACACTACATACTGTACACTCTTTTCATATAGCACTTATTAACTAATAAGAATAACAATATCTTTTTTTAATACTTCAAGTTCAGTTGAAGAGCACTTATAGATAGATGTCCTTTCATCTTGTGCTTTAGAATTTTTGGGTTAAAAAGTTCATTTTCTCTGCGTTGTTGATTTACAGAGTTTATAACGAAGCCTAAAAAATATTTTTTTTTTTGGAAATTAACAATTTTTTGGTCTTGTTTCTTTGCAGAGGAAGAGTTGGACGAATTCAACATCCACGTGGCTCGGCATCGGCCAGAGGAATTGGCCAAACTGGCCAAGACCACCAAATTCACCCGCAAGGAGATCCAACTCATCTACCGGGGCTTCAAGCAGGTAAGGCGTTTCAAACTCTCGTCTATCGATTATATCTAAGGATGTGACGGATATGGATCATAATAGACGACGACGACACGTTTAATTTTTTTTTTTTTAAATATATTTTTTCTTGAACTCTCGTAACCCTGAATTAACAAATTCCGAGTAGCTACTCGGGGGAGGGAAGTCTGAATTTGTCTTTTACGGTCAGAAGGAGAATTGCGAGCGACCGGGACTCGAACCCGGTAATTCGTGCTTTGGTCGCAGGTGAGCTACCCTTGCACATCCACCGTGACTGCGACGAAACAACGAGGGTCACGGGTTCGAGTCCCGGTCCGTCGCAATTTTCACGAGGTCGTAGATGACGTGAACCTCATAACACTTTTCCTCATTGATATTACCTCAGTTCTTTACTTTGGTTCCAACCTTTTCTGTCTTGTAATAAATACAAGGAATATGTCGCTGTGATAGGCCTGGTGAGGGATTAATATAAAAGGAGTGTTTGTTTAAGAGCTCGTAAATAAATAACAGCGCCTAATTTTTTTTTTAATGGGGCTTTACGGCTCATCGATATCNAAGAGCGCTTATAATAATGTACATTGCAGGTGATGTAGTTTGTTCACACCACATTCCAAAATAAATGAAAAAAAAAGTGTATACGTTTCAAAATCAAAACATACGTATTCTAAAAGTATTTTCAAAATATTTCAAGATTTTATATGTACATCAGTTTCTGATATTATTGAATTCTCATAAAATCACTTTCATGAGTGGTTATATGTACTTCTACAACATAACACCGTAGATTCAATTTGCAGTAATTTGCTTAAAAATACATATTGAGGTGGATTTATATTTAGGTTCCACTAACCTCTAGTCTAGAGGTGGGAATGTTATTCATATTTTGTAATTATTAAATAAATTTATTGTCAAAAAAGAGTACAAACTGCGTATGACCACGTGGAGGACAATAAACTAATTTACTCTCCGGAAGCAAGCAAGGGACGTATTCCATCAATTCCGATCAAGGGCAATTCCTAAGGCAGAGGCTAAGGATTCAAATTTTTTTTGTATAAGTTCCTAGATAAGATAAAAAGTTGGCTGCGAGTTATAATACTAATAGAATGACAACATGTTTGTAATTTAACGCAAAAATAATAATTTTACAAGTACGAATTATTATCGAACTATAGATTATTCTGAGTATAGTGTTTAAAAATCGTAAGAATTGAAATAACCCTAAATTAACGATGTATTGTTACAATAAACACGCCCCTAGACAAAGTCTAGAGAACCTGTATAAGAAAATTATAACTTCGATTTTAATAGCTATGATTTATTCTGAGACTAATAAATCGATAGCAGCGCGTAGAACCCTTCATTTATTTTATTTTATTTTTATGCCTTTTTTTTTTGGCAAAAAGAAGGTTCAGACCACGAGGCACTGACGCTCTCCCACCGAACCGTTGGACCTGGGTAAAAGGGAATTGAGGAAGGAGAGATGTCTGGTAGCCAGGTACCGACATTTGTGTGGAGTAGGTGAGGGATTAACCCCAGGTGAAAACCTCACCTAGTTCAACCAAGCAGGGTTTGAACCCTCGCTCTACCGCTCAGCACGAAGACGCTACCACTAGACCACCGCCGCCGTCGGAATGGGATTGTTTTTTTTTTGTGTTTTTGCTTGTTTTCAGGAGAATAAACTATTTTATAGCTCGCCCCCACGTTGTCCGACGCAGTTTCTAAAATGTTACGGTTTTATTGTTATTTTTACAACAAATGCAATTTTAATTTTTTTAAAGTAAAATACAAATAAAACGTGGAAATAACGTAAAAACTATAGTTGCTCTGTAATTGTGCAAAGTTGTGATGTAGTCGAAATGTAATGCAATGTCATTACATGCACATAAAGTATCTTTAGAAACAACCAGAGAGGTATGTAGTCATCGCCCATTTTAATGTTCGCACAATTATTTTTTCATACACAGTTATCAAGCTAATTATAAAACAGCTCAATATAATTATTCCAAACTGCTACGAATTTCACTCGTAATTATTGAATGTGAAATTTTAATTTATTATAATAAGTAATTTGTGTCAATTTATATTCATGGAGAAATGAGATTGAAGGCAATACCATGGAAAAAAATTAATTGTCCCAAAGTCACCAACCAAAACATCACCGACCGAAATATCACCGGAATTCAAAATTAGCAGATGACAATAACAAGCATACCGTGCTTCATTAGTGGTATTTAATTGTATTGAAGAGCAATGGCGTACCTGTCCATAGTTGGAGAAGGCGGTCCGCACCGGACCTCATCATAAGGGATCTCCAAAGTAGAGACGAATTATTATTTAAATTTGTAAATTTGAACACATTTTACGAATCATTTTTAAAACCGTAAACTAAAAAATAGTTACGATTTTCTAAGAAAATGAAACTCAAATTTCAATTCTTTTTAATACGTCAGAGCGTTGTACGTGTTTTTGTAGGCACTGGTGGCTCAGGTGGTAGCGTTCTCGCCCATCACCAAGTCATCCCGGGTTCGATTCCCGGTGGGGCCAGAATTTTTTTTTGTAGATTTTCACATTAATGTTCAGTTCAGAGTTCATATAGCAAATCTCTTTTCCTCTACCAACCTCCTCCTTGCATCAATAACTCTAAGCTATTACTAACTACTTCTACTAACCCCTGCACGTGGACCTGCTAATAGGTTCACCAACTAACAATGACC
>NNCF01126315.1:1139731-1158950 GCA_002313205.1 Laupala kohalensis
TCAGAGACGAAAGGTTTGTTTACGTCGTACGACCCTTTAAAGATTTCCATCCTGCAACATCTGGTGGCAAATACCCAAACACCTGTCGCTGCGCACTCCCTTACACTCTTTTGCACTTCTTTAAACCTTTTGTATTTTTGGGTCACAGCACGTCTCGCCTCGCACTGACGCGACCTTCTTTCCCTTCTAAAGATACTTGAATTTCCGTCGCTCTCTTCCTATGAACTGCGTGTTATTTTTCACAAGACAAATATGTTTCAACGGCTTTTACTTGAGTTTGTCATTGGCATGAGTAAACTCCTCCCACACGGTTGAAAAAAAACTTTCTCTCTCTTCCTTTGTCATCACTGTCCATGATCGCGGCAACCGTTCACTTAAAATACATTTTAAACCGAAAATAATGTATTAAATTTGATTATTTATTGAAGATTAATCAAGTCTTACAATATACAATAATTTTTATTTTCAATAACAAATTAAAACTATTTTTTTAAGTTGTTGGAGAAGCACTTTTACGAGAAGACAAAACGCTCTGAAAACATTTGTACTGCATCTTGGTAAACACGTTGGAAAAGTCATTAAATAGCAGGAAAACATCCAGTTATATATCAGAGTGAAAATTTAGACAGAAGAATAGAAAATCGTTTCATATTAATTAACCTCTCATAGTGTTTCTAACGGAACGATTTTAATAAATATTTACAAAAGAGAGAAATTAAACGAGATTCAACTTGCATGTCTACGAGTATGTTAGGAAAAGAAAGACGCGTTTTCTGGGATTCTCCATTTTATGCTGGCTGGAGAGCGAGTAGTATTTATAGGTAATCGAGAATACATATAAACTCAGTGTACACAGCTACATGTACATAGTTTTTAAGGATTATATAATAAAGATTGCGGAGATAAGAGATCTGTTAAAGAAGGAGAACTAAAGTGAAATTAAAAAATCTATTTAGGAACAAAACACTGAAGAAACGTAGACCTCTAAAGACCTAGACGTTGGCGAGAACTAAATCCGTAATTAGAAAGCTAAATAAACTTTGTAATGACCCTATCAAATGCGAGGTAGCCAAGACAGACTGACTTGAAAGAAAATGAAAAAAAAAAAAAAAAGAAATCAAGTATCATGTTATTACTACGCATTTCCAATCATTTCGCAATAAAATATTAAATTAGACGTAAATGATACTTCGTTAAGATTTAAGTGAATATATTAATATAAGTAAAACATTTTAGCGGCATAGGACAAAATTTTGATGACAGTTATGGAGTCGATTTCGAGGCGATATTAAACCTTAATGTAATAGTCAGATTTGAAACTAATATTGTATACTCGGTTGTGTACATATAAATTTGTTATTATTATTATACTATTACGGTGACCACAAATGAACCAGCACACGAAATTTTAATTAAAATATTATTATAGTTATCTATTCTATTTCTAAAAAAATACTCTTAAAAAACGCCAAAATATTAACTGAAATTATACTTGAAGGAAATGAACAAACAATCCCGTACGGTTCTGCAGTTTGATGGGTGACGCTACATAATTTCTCACTGGTGATTAAGGAGTTAGACGAAGTTTGATTCGTAAGATGTTTATTTTATCTTTTCATGAAGTGGAGTTCCTTCTAACCTGCTTTACTTTTGGATTTAATTTCACTTATTTTCAGTAGTGATTGCATCTTCTTATCCATCAAAGGGTGAAGTTTTTCAAAATTTCTTTTCAGATAAATTTGAATTTTCATGTTGATGGTCGTTATGGAATTCCTCCTCACGAATCTGTATCGAGTGAATATGTGGGTCAGATCACATCCAACAAATTTCTCAATAATTTTCGTTCGTACAACTGTTTTTGGTCCAACGAGAATGAAGGTTTTGTCCCTCTGTGTGACGTGAATGAATCTTACGTCACCCCTTTTCCTTTTGTTTCCCTTTCCTTCGCCGTGAGTATAACTGAAGGAAGGAAGGAAGGAAGCAAGGAAGAGAGAGAGAGAGGTGATAAGAGGGGTCGCGTGAAAGGCAGCCAGTGTGAGACACATTCTTGGCATCCAGATCTCGCTCCTTTTGTGCCAAGTTCTAGGTTCATAGCGAGAACCTTCTCACCACTACTTTGGGACGACTGCGAGATCTGTTCCAGTGGCAAGTGTTACTCTTGACTTACACAGAGAAACTTATGAAAGGAGAAATTAGGAAGGGAGTTTGGGATTTCTCTGCTGACTTTTCTTTCTTCTTCATCTTAGGAAATAGATCGCGGGATATCGATCCTCTCTATTTTCTCGTATACTCATTTCATAATACAAGATTCCGTAGTCTGTAATGCTGTAATGTTTTTTAACTCACCACTTCCGAGCTCGTTCACAATACTTGTAGTACTGTATTATCTTCCCCCTTAAAGTCTTTGCATTTGCCTTATAGGTCGGTCTAAAAATAGGCGCCATTTTTTGCGTAATTAGTTTTTGTTTCATCAAAATATTAGGAAACCGAAAGTGGAGAACGGTGTGAAGTCTGTATGAACGGTCCAGAAATAGACTTCTTGTGTTCCCAATGCATTCAAATTTAAATCTCAACTTTGGTTTCGATACATCAATTTGTTCGTGAGTTATCGGGGGAACAAAATTCTTAACATACATACATACATACTACATCGGAAATCATCGCCATATTTGGAGAATANTTTAAATCTCAACTTTGGTTTCGATACATCAATTTGTTCGTGAGTTATCGGGGGAACAAAATTCTTAACATACATACTTACTACATCGGAAATCATCGCCATATTTGGAGAATAGACTCTCGTGGAACCAAATCGCAAAGATCCGAAGATATCTGAACAAAATGTTTTCGACCGATCACAATACTTCCCTTATAAATTATCTATAATTCGAAAGTAAAAAAGATGTTCAATAAGGTTGTGTTAAATTTAACATTGCTTACTTTAGTGTAGGTCATTAATTTCAACCATGAGTAAAAAAATATTAAATAATAAGTTGTAAATTGTGAATCAGACAAACTGGCAAAATATATTATAAAGATGTGAGACAGTCAAATATGACTATTATACATTGAGGAGGTTGGACAGTCCAATTTGATTTCAGGAGGGGGTGCTTTTGCGTGGGGGGAGGAAACAAAACTATCAGCCTGAGACACCTAAACCGTTGAGTCGGACCCCGTATATTTTCAATTCAAACTACGACCTTCGAAAGGGTGAGAACCATTCTTTAATCTGACCATTTCTTGTCATAACGCCCTTCTCTGAACCAAACCGGGACGTGAAAAGACCAGAGAAGAACATTCGACGGTTGGAAAGGGAAAAAAGCGCTCTTACGCCGTGACGTAGAAATACGTCACTGTTTAGTGATTGGTGGAAGAGAATGGAGCCAGATTACAGTAATACCACAGTTACCAACCAGTGGCGGATCCAGGGGGAGCACGTGCCCCTCACAAAAAACGAGATAGTAATAGAGAAGAAAAAAATTTTTCTTCGTAAAAAGATTCTGTACATCCATTGAAAGCATCAAGACTAATAAAATACGTGTAAAAAAATAACTTCATAGGACGAACATGTGACTTTGGTTTTTATAGATTTCCAGTCCAACATGGGAACATGAGCATAGGGATGTGATATTTCTCCGTCTCGAGTATACTCTCTCTCCAGCGAGATTCTGAGCCACTTATCTAATAGAAAATTTCATCGAGAAAATTTACAATAGAAAGATAATCGAAAAAAAAATGTACATCGTAAAAAAATAAAATAAAAAATTTGTAATTGGAATATTGCTTCTTCATCAATACATTAAATCAACGATGTAAATGTTATGTTGGTATTCTTATAAAATGTGTAATTATAACATTGTACGATTCATGAATGAGAGGAAAACTTTTTCAATATGGGCACCTCCCCATATCAAATCCTGGATCCGCCCCTATTACCAACCGTTTCCTGTTGCTTCAAGGTATGCGTTAACCAATGTTCTGACCAGTTTTCGTATGAAAGAAATAAGTGGTAGTTTAATACATAGTGTGGTGTCTGGTTCAAAATCTGTAACACTAACGATCAAACAAAGTGATATTTGATGTTTGAAGTGCTATGTTTTTGGCAGATGTCCCTGAAGCAGTACATGCGTACCTTTGATGCATTCTTCAATCTTATCCAATTGCATTCAACTTTACTTTTTTAACGGGGTTTTACGGCTCGACGACATCGAGGTCATTAGAGCCCAAAAAACTTGTCCAGGTAGGGAAAATGCAGTTACGCACTAGGGAGAGCCAACATGACTCTCCTCACGTTCATGCAACATTGTATCTTTCTTCTTATTCCTATGTTTAAATGTTTTCTCTTAAAGATCACTGATGAAGCAGGTGTAGTTTTGAAATAATGACCTAGGGACTTTACTTTTAGCTGAGGGCCTCATAGATTAAAAATCCCATCCCGCTTACTTTACAATGTCATAATTGACCTATATAAGGGAACTTGTACTCTTGCGGAAGGTGTCAATTTGAGAAACTTCATAGTGGAGGACACATTTCAAGTTTTTATTTGGTCCGTTATAAAAAATGAAAATGATGAAATTCGATTTACATAAACCATTAGTTAACCTATTGAAATAAAGTTCTTTCTAGTCAAATCAAACAATGTAACAAATTTTTTATGAAGTGTCTTCTGTCAAATGACATTATTATTCTCATAGAATTACAATATCGGTTTCGAAACTATTTTTTATAGTTTGTCGTATTTTTTGTGTCAACATATCGATAATTTTTCTGTTATTTTAAATACAAATTTGTTGGTATTCTGTTATATTACAACACATACCGAACTACTTTTATTCTTATCTTAGGAGTTCGTTGAAATTTTTGAATCCTTAGCCTCTGCCTTAGGACTATTGATCGGAATTGATGGGATGGTCCCTTGATTGCTTCCGGAGAGTAAATAGCATTATTGTCCCCCACGGAGTCATAAGCAATTTGCAACTGCGTTTTTTGACAATAAACGTTAGCGGAGACGATGGCGTACAACCTCTGCGTGTGAGGTTTATGTCAGGAATAAAAATACAAGGTGATTGCAAATTTAAGAAGTTGAAAATTTCGAAGATAATTATACTTGGCTCTTCATTATGCGTATGATAGGGTTCGAATTTTGCGCAGTATTACGGTCTATGGGCGACCCAAGACGCAGCGCAAGGCGCACAAGCCTCCGACTTCTGGTGACGTCGGTCAAATCTCCGCGGTTGATCCAAATACAATGTAAATAGAGCAGGTTCTCGGCAGGTATTTTCGGAGTTGTCTAGTTTCCCCACAACTGTCACTCATCATCATACGACCCTCACGTCATTCACACACCACCCGCCTTGACTCCGGTCACCTCGATATTCTCCACCCGTGTGAATTAGGAGGTCAAAGGTCACGTCTCCGACTCTCTCTAATGGTTGTGAGGACTGCAGACGAAGCCGTTAGTGTATAAAGTACAAAAGATTTAGTGGCTGATTCCTAATGTTGAAAGATATTTTTCGAAAAGTGAGCTTGACATTCTATTAGTATTATAACTCGCAGCTAACTTTTTATCTTATCTAGGAACTTTTGCTGAAATTTTTGAATCCGCCTCTGCCTTAGGGCCCTTGATCGGAATTGATGGGATGGTCCCTTGCTTGCTTCCGGAGAGTAAATTAGTTTNATAAAATTTATTTATCATTGAAATGGTGTTAAAAAGAGGGATAAAAGGAATTCGCCTGAATTACATTTATTTGCAATGAAATCAATTCCACCGTGATAATAAATCTTAGAAGGGTTATCATATTTATATTGCCACTTGCGTGACAGATAGGATAGTAAAAAATAGACTGAAGTTTTAGTGTTAATTATTATTATTATTATTATTATTATTATCTAAAAGATATGTTTCAAAATAAGAGAGTTTAACACGCGTCATCTGATCAAATCCTCTTCTTAAAACGGACGCTTTCAATGAACTCTATGCGTCTCACGTGGGAATCGAGGTCAACGACCTCGTCCTTCCACAGTGCGACGTAACCCATTCATTTGTGAAGTATTTCGCTTTCAGTTCAACACCATCTCCACCTTGTTCGAATTGCTCGTACGCCAATTTACGTCCGTTGAATGGAATTCGCTTTAACCAGCAGGATCACTGACCCAAATGTTTGAGACTACTCGCACAGCTAGCTACAAAAAAAACAAACAAACAAACATTGCTCATACTTTCTCATGGACGTTTCTCCGTCAGCAGCACAGAGTGGGAAATAATTCTATAGTGAAAGGGTCATTTCTGGCGCGCCTCTATACTTTGGTCGTCTTCTAGTGTTCTATTCGTACTCAAAGTCTCTAGATGATTTTATTACTCTCTTTTATTTGAAATTTGAAAGTAAAATAAATATTCAGATTATTATTTCAAAACACATAGCGACATATCAGTCTCATAAATATCGTAAAAGTGTTATGTAAATGAAATTTTGTTCTAGACAGAAATTGATGTATTTTCGTAACTGCAGTAGTTATTTATAAATTATAAGTATCCCGTTTAAAAACATCTAGTGGTGCAAAACCATTGCATATACTTTCTCATATACGTTTTTCTGTCTGCAGTATAGAGTGTGAAAAAATTCTATAGCGAAAGGGTCATTTCTGGCGTAGTTCTCTATATTTTGGTCGTCTTCCAGTGCTCTATTCAAAGCCGCTAGATGAACTTATTACTGTCTTTTATTTAAAATTTGAAAGTAAAATAAATATTCAGTATACTATTATTAAACAAATAGCGACATATCAGTCTTATAAATAGCATCAAAGTATTATGTAAATGTAAATTCGTTGTAGATAGAAATAGATGTATTTTCGTATCTGCAGTGCGTTTGCTGTCCTCCTATGTATTTTATCATTCTCATATCTTTCATTTCAGTTTACGAAAAGAGTATATTCTACGTCTGCTTTATCCGTTTACACTGCCAAGTATTACTCAAGCTAACGTTTTTCACGAATACAATACTTTCTATATATTACGAATATGAGAAAGTAAAACCATCTCAACTTGACAAACGTTCCTCGTAAACGATTTCGAAACGTCATTTCGACGAATTTCCGAAGTAAAAAAAAACGCGTTATGCACTTGTCATTACAACTGACTTTCTTTATGTCTGGTGGGGGTTAACNCACGCATTTCGTTTGTCATTTTGTATCAACAATTGTGTTAATCCGTATATCTATACTTCTGTGCTAACATATAAATGCGTAATGCGAAAGCCAGTCTGTGTGTTAGTTACTTGATCACAACCGAACCACGGAACAGACCGCGATGATATTTCGCAAGGAGATAGTTTAGATGTCCAGAACGAACGTAGGTCAGCTCTTATTTTTATTAATGTGTAAAAACAAAGATAGAAAATTATGTTTAAGAAAAGGTCGGTGAAATCGGGGTGAAAAAATCAGCCATCTTCACGTACCCCACCTAAACGGTTAGAGTTTGGTGACAACCATAAAAGACAACATTGTTCGCCTCGAAGAGTTCTTCAAGAAAGTCCGCGGCGTCGTATGTCTATCTACGACGTATGTCTATTAACCTAAATTATCGCAAACATGTTACGAAAAACAGAAGTGTTGTAATACTTCAGTTTCTGTGAGAATTTAGGGAGGAAAAAAAAACAATCCTCACCAAATTTAATGGATTCTTTGTTTTGTGCATTTAACAAAGATAAAAGGTTCTTTCTATCCTAAAATTTGGACAAATGATTTAGATTTTTCAAGAGTTTTAAGGTATGGCATCTTTAAACCGACAATATGGCTTCGTGCGCTTGACAATTGCTGCTTTGAGAGCGCCCTATACAATAGTCTTATGTAAAAAATAAAAAAAAAACATTTGTAATTTTACAGTTTAAGGAAACACCCGTTGGATGGTAACTGTATGAAATTAAATAATCTCTGTCTATAAAAGTGAATACCACTGACAGACTGACTAATCACGAACTTTCAGAAACTACAAAGCGTACATACTTGACATTTGGCGGGTATAATTCCTTTTAGGGTGTAGAGGTCGCCAAGAGAGAATTTTCCGCAAAATCCACCCCTAAGAGGGTGAAATGTCAAATTAAAATGTTTTTTGTGTATGTATCCTATGTATACCACCATATCTCCTGATTCTCTCGAGCAGAGTTTCAACCAAACTTTATACACATCTTACAAGAAGCACTGTGAGGGTAACACATTCCTGGTACCCCTTGGGAGGGGGTGTGAAGAGGGCAACGTGAAAAAATAATGAAAAAAAAAATCCTGTAACATATTTGAAACCATAGATATCGGTGCCGTTGAGATGGATCAAGACTTCGTAATCTCAAGATCAAAGGTTTAGTGGTCGCTGGGATTATTAATGACATTTTCGATGCTGCTTAAATTCACGATCTAGTACTAACGTATCAATGCGTAACGCGAAAGCGTGTCTGTCTGTCTGTTACTTGATCACGACTAAATTACTGAATCGATAGTGACGAAATATGTCGAGGATTAACATAGGCTGACTTTTTATTTAAAAAATGTGTGATAATAAAAATGGAAACGGTTTTTGACAATAAATATCGATGAAGTCGGTGAAAAAAATTAAGTGATATTCGCTTTCACTGCCTAAACGATTAGAGATGGGTGACAACTACGATCGGCAATATTTTTTGCCTCAAAGAGTTCTACAAAAAAGTCCGCGACAGCATATGACTTTCTACAAAAATTAACCAAAATATCGAAAAACGTTTTTAAAAATACTTCAATTAAGATGCTTCGATTTAAGAAGGAAAATATCAGTCATCATCAAATTCAATAGAGTATTCGTTTTGTGCTTTTAACAAAGATAAAAAATATCTTAATCATAATCGTAAAGTTTCGACGAATAGTTTAGATTTTACAACACTTTTTATAAAATGGTGCACCCGCGAAATGGAACAAATTTAATACTTTTTCAATTAAATATGTATTGTTATGATTTTGAAAAATTAGGATGCATTACATGTTTTCAAAACCATTAAGTAAACGTATTTTTATCTTGCAATATTTGGTTTTTATTTTATGCTGAGTAAAAGATGAAGTCTGAGAAAAATCCCGGGCAACCCCGAGTAATCAGATGGTAACATTTAAAATTGGTTAAGCGTGGAAGAAGTGACGAAAAGGAAATTCTTAATAAAAAGATAATTTCACATCTATAATAATATAGACGTTATAAAATTAAAAATTAAACTCTTTCTCTGTGATGAAACATTTTTGATATCAATGTGATTTATTTATCGGTGGTATTGTAGGATTTTTGTCATTCGGAATTATAAAGAACTAGCTGAGAACCCGCGGCTTTGCTCGCGTAAATTTCGTTATATGTCTGTTCTCCATCAATGTTAGAAGTTTTATTAGTATTGGTGTATACCAATCCCTCACTATCACTGATGGAATTGAGATTTTTTTAAAGAATATAGCAATTTCCCATTTCACCCACTTAGAGATGAATTTTTGAAAAATCTCTTCTTGTCACGCCCTTCTCTAACCTCGCCTATAGAGGTGTCGTGCATAATGCACATAATGTAGGAACATAATGTCATTGGAAATACGATTATTCATCTCAGAATAAACGAAAAACTATTGAATGGACCCTAAAAACGGTATTTTTACGTTACTTTTACGGTTAACCCTTCCCTTCCTCCCCAGCTCTAAGGATACCGTAACGCCACTATGCGATCTCAACTTAAACTTAACGACATCGATAGTTTAAATATCTCATCAACGCTAATAGTACGGATCCGAAGCAATTTTCATATTTTTATATTTCAAAATTAGTTTTCAATTCTTTTTATGCACAAACCCATTTCCACCCCCGCTCCACCCCAGGGGTAAATTTGTTTCATGAGGGTTGAGTTCAGACTCCGAAAATTATGGACACGTCACTGATATGTCATGTTCGATATTTTTTTCATGGCATCTCCTTCCCTAGGGGTGCTGTAGTTGATTCGGACAGATTGTGAATTTCGATGTCTTCTAGGATGTCACTACTAATTACAGTGACCCCGAAAACTACGATATCAATACTAATATCGGTCACTTTCGATTATTTTCACATTTCACTCCTTCTCACCCCCAACGCAAAGGGTGTTTATTCCTTATAGGGGATGATCGTATACTTGTATGACCACGAGGGTGTCACTTCACTTCAGCGTTCCCAATAATGAATTGTTCAACACTAATATTGGTAGTTTTCTTTATTATGTTTACCTGTTGTTCATTCTCACCCCTACCCCAGGGATTTTAGGGATACATTATTTCCGATGTGGACTGATTGTTAACTTACAACGCACCGGCGACGCAAAAATCGATTTCAACGGAACCGAAAAGTATGGTTTCGAATCTAATATCGGATTATTCCATTATTTTTTAATGTCACCCCCTTCCCTTTCACCCCCTCACTAGAAATGCAAGGGATGTCTTACCCCAACAGTGTTTGTTTACATATAGTCAATCATGTGTGTATAAATTTGGTTGAAATTGCTCGTTACACTCTAGAGATGTGGTGGGATACATACCTAAAACACTCCAAACCCCATTTCACCCCGTTAAGGGTGGATTTTCCTAAATCTTTATCGTAGTGGATGTCTACACACTAAAAGAAACCTATCTGCCAAATTTCAAGTTCGTAGAATTTGTAGTTTCTGATATTTCGTGATTTGTCAGTCTGTGAGTGGTACTTCGCTTATATTTTTAATGCATTTTTTTTTCTATTCGCGGGTGTGATATCTATATAATAAGCGTATAAAAACACTCTCGTATTCGAATGCAACGTTGTGTTGTGTTAAAATTTCAAGTCTATCGGCCGACTAAAATATTGGAATTTCTTTCTCGAGAGAATGTTCTAATTATTAACCCCTGCAAAATGCTAACTCAAGACCTGCTTTGTGAAATGAAACATGACCTTTCAAAGGACAATATTATCGAGAAGAGTAGAATCGGAATTGTTTTTGTTCTAATGTGAATATAATAGAATGCCACATCTCAATGATTATCTAATAATAATGGGCTCTAATGACCTCGATGTTGACGAGCCCTAAAGCCCCACAAAAAATCTAATAATAATATTGTAGTATTGATTAAATTAAATGTGCGAAATTTCAAGTCGTTAGAACCACGGGGAGTATAAAAAAATTCGACACGAAAATTTCATCCAATAACTTCTGGAGGTATTAGGATTTAAATTACAGAAAAGGTTTTAATTAAGCGAACGTAATTCGTGGTTAATATATTTAACAAAGTGTGTTCTAGAATACATCCACAATTACTGGTCATTGTAATGGCTTTTGTATAATAAATATTATTTGTATTCAGTACGCGAATTTGTTATTTAAAATCTGTCCTCATTCCATATTTAATTTTATTTTACCAGTTTATTATCAGTTTTGAGGTCGCATTAATATTTATACATTGCTGTGTGCAGGACGATATGTTGTTCTGTGTTATATAGGTATTCATGACAAATGAATTGTTTTTGATAAATTAATTACAAGCTAAACAGTTTATCTTGAATTCTGAATTTTTGTCAAGGTGGAGATACAGTAGTACAAATTATATAAACTTAGCAAGGAAATAGGATTGATACTTCTTTTATACCCGTGTTATATTCTAGAAATCTTGTATTCAAAATACGCGAGCATTTCTGGGTAAGTTTTAATATTACTTCTCACTTACAGAGAACTTTCAATAAGCGCAGGTCGAAAGTGATTCTGATTTTCTTTATACAGAATTTTATTGTCTATTTGCATGTCCTGTCAAAATATTAGTGACAATGGTCACGTGGAAGGAACTTCAAAAAAAAACAAAAAATGAGAATTTTTGCCAATTTTGGCAATGTGAACACTGCTGCTCGTTGACTGTTGCCATAAATTTCGCATTTCGTGTTGTGATGTCACGTGATACTGAATCTCGTTAATCCGACAATATAAACATTTCTATCGCATTTTGATTAAAATTTTATTTCTTTGTTTTTGGTACAAAAATGTTTTAAAAAAAAACAATTTTTAATCATATCATTTAAAGTGGCAGAGGTATTTTAGTGCAATACAAAAGTAGAGTGAGTTAAGCAAAACGAACCACATTCTATTGATAGTTCGATTCAACAAGTGTTCGTTCACAAAGACTCGTTGGCTCAAGGACACTCTATACAATTGTTACAGAGTAGAGCGTATTCTCTTTTCCTTCGTTCAGCATTTAGCTCGAATGATAGTTCTCTCGGTAAATGATAATTATCCAGTCAAGACACGAAGTACAGCATTCGCATAAGAGTGGTGGAGATGCCTAAAAGTAGAACGAATCGAAGTTCAGTCACGTGATTCGTCAGTCACTGCTCGAACGCTTGCTAGTTCAGGGTTGTACAAGACCCACAAAAAAAATGGCTCTGCGCAGCTCGACCGGAATCTATTTTTTGGATTTTTTTTTTTTTTTTTTNGTGCGCCGTCGTTGTTAATATTTTGACAGGAGTTATGTTTTTAAATGAAAAGGCGGGATCACTTTCGACCAGCACTTGATGAAAGTGTCCATCATACTCCACGAATTCGAGCTCATGCACATATGAACGAACATGTTAGTGTTGGGCGATTATTGAGAACATTTCTGTTAATTGGTAGTATGTTATTTACATTATTTGATTTTTAATCAATTAATCGTTGTTGATAAATAAATCAAACTAATACTTGATTTTTTTAATAGAGGGATTTTAATTCATCATTCGAGTTATTGATTATTTGCACGTGATAACTCTACCTTTGATATATTTAGTGGAAAATACCGGAGGAAATGTATTTGAGACAAGTAAACAGAAAATGTTTAAGTGCCACAAAACATTTTTTTCCCCCTGTAAAACGTTTCCCTTTGCAACGTCAATGCTCTGATAATCGATCTAAGTTCCTTCTGCTGTTTATTTGCTATTACGGTCAAAAGATGTCGGCGTATACATTGTCTGGAGGATAATATGTCGCATGTAATAACAGCCTGGGAAATCGATATTATAATTTTTTAATTTTTTTTTTCAATAATTTCTCTTATATCCAGGCAAAGTGATGGTCATAAGGCTGGGCACATACGCTCTTTTGGGAACTATCCGTAGTATTTGGGGCGTTTCTTTTGGAAATCACATGTGTCATTTCGAATATGACCCATGTTCTAATTATTTGGTACTTACAATTGTTTCAATAGAACACCTCTCCGCATTTTAATTATTTGACACCTGCAGTAGTTCCCACGGAACATTTTAAATTTGGATTAAATTTTAATTTTTAAACTTCTAGTTGCAACATTAAACAACCAATGTATAATAATTTGTCCATAATATTTCATAATCAATTATGGTTTTTAATCACATTATGTATCTCCTGCAAAACCATATTTTTGGCTCTTAGAACGTTTTCTATTTAAATGCCTTTATTGTAAAAATTCTGATATGTGACACCAGTTCAACGTGGGATTTAAATTAAGATTACATTTGTCATTCGAATTTCTCACGCATGCAATTAATAACAAGCAAAGCGATTTTTCAACATTGAAATTAGATCCAGCAACTTCTCGGTCATTGACCTCGTTTTCCAAATTAGTTCGGAGTTATTGGTATAAAGTCAAATAATGTTACGAAAAAATTATTTTTTCTGCATCAGGACTAGAATGACAAGGTCCTACACGTAATCACCAAGATAAAAAAAAACACAGAAGTCAACAAAAAAAAACTTGCAGGTATCTGAACAAACGCTACATTCAAATTATATTAAAATTAAAACCCACCTGTATCGTTAATATTGACCATATCTCAATAACTCCAAACTAATATTGAAATTAGAGTTAGTAAGCTGTAAGTAAATATAACTGTTCACTGACCTTTGGTTGAAAAGTTTCAAGTCATAAATGACAGACACTTCCGTTTAGACCGATTTTTTTTCTTTTCTCTCAACAAATTTCCAAATTGCACCATTGACCTCTTCATTTGGTTTGTGACAAAATAATTTAAACCGGATAAATAATTTTATTTATGTCACTCAGATGAATGTTTAGTTATTTTGGTATATTTTACCGAGGGGAAGATGTTGCATAAGATTGCATATAACGTTAAATTTTTGTTAAAATTGTGTGTACCTATTTAAAGATAAGAGTATTTTTTTATTTTATTAACATATACAGTAGGTTTCGAATAAATGTCAGGGGTCCAAGCAAATCATTCTACACCGTAACTAAAGAAATTTTAGCGCATGGTTGTCTGGAGACTGAGGAATAAAAAAATTAAAAGTTTTATTTTGAACATGTAAATATTTGTTCTTCCTGACCTGTGTTGTATATCAAATAAATGTCATTTGTCATATCATTGTAAAGATCATTAAATAAGCTGCAAAAAGACACCTCTTATCAGCTCTCTATCTCGATTAGGAGGTATTCCATAGTTGTTGTTTTTTGTTTTTGTTTTGTGGGGCTTTAGGGCTCGTCAACATTGAGGTCATTAGAGCCCAGATTCCATAGTAACCGTTATTTCATTGTAGTATTTGTAAGTGGGAAATGTAGCTTAGTGCTACTGAAGCTTATCTTCATGAAGCGATAGGAAGTAGAAGTAGGTCATTGCTAGTTGATGGATCGGTTAGCTGGGTTTACCAACAAGTTGGCCCTCGTGGAGGGGTTAGTAGAAGTGGTTAGTAATAGTTAGAGTTATTGATACTAGGAGGAGCTGATAAGAGGAAGGAGGGGTTCGCTTTTCAGTAGTCACAGCTATATGAAATGGGACATACATGTGAGAAGCTACAAATTTTTTCTGACCCTACCGGGTTTTGAACGCGGGGCGACTTGGTGATGAGCGATAATGCTAACACCGTAGCCATGGAGGGATTTGAAAACAGGATGTGTACAGCTTTTTTAGTTTATACTTTACACAGTTGTAGCTTGCAAACGGGTTTGAAATTTTACAACAATTCTCGGTACTTTTCTTAATCCGTATGATGGCTATCTCCCTTTCAAAATTTTATCGTAAAAATTGTAAATTAGTTTATTGTCTTCCACGTGGTCATACGCAGTTTGTACTGTTTTTGACAATAAATTTATTATTATCATCATCATCAAAATCTGAGATGGTGAGGTTTAGACCCTGTGTCGATTTGCGATGGAATGATCCTTTATTAGCATTCGTTTGTGGAGTGCTTTTGCTCTGCGGAGTATCACTGACTTCTGCGCTCCTACATCCTCCTGTAGTGCTCAGTGCTTGACGCAGTTGCGGTTTCCCCGTTGACGGCAAAGGTGATAGATTTGCCTTTGATGGTGATGGAAATGTGGCAGTTGCGGGTTCGGAGACTTTTGGAAGTTAGTTATTAAATATTATTAGTTCCGAGTGAGAAGGGCGTTAAGAATAAGTAGTTTTAGAATTTTGTAGTAGTAACGTTTGGAAATAATTGTTATTGCAGTATGATTAGTAATACGTAATAATAAATTTTATTCTAAAAGAAAGCAAAAGTTACAAACTGCTTATGACCACGTGGAGGACAATAAACTAAGTTACTCTCCGGAAGCAAACAAGAAACCATCCCATCAATTCAGATCAAGAACCCTAAGGCAGAGGCGGATTAACACTCCTAAGATGATAATAATAGTTGGCTACGCGTTATAATAGTAACAGAATACCAACAAATTTGTATTTAATAACACACAAATAATAATTTCACAAGTACATATTATTATGAAACTATAGATTATTCAGAAAGTATTGTTGGTAAATCGTAAATATTACATAACACTGAATTCACGATTTATTTTTTTCAATATATGCCGCCCCTAGGAAAGGGCCTATAAAACGTGTATAAGACATCCGCCTCTATACGAAGGAAAACAGGATGGGATGGAAAAATATAATCGAAATGGCAAAATGGTGGGTATACTCGAGTACATCACTGAATAATATTCTTCCGCATTTATTAAGATTATATTGACCGTTGACCCGTTTAGAGCATTAAACATATTTCTAACAAATATCAAAATTCAGTATAATTTAGTAGTTTTTTGCCGTTTCAACTCATGTCTGCGTGTCTCTGTTAGTGAAAAGAGAGAGGGGAAACTGTCATTCATTGCCACTTCCACAGGAACCATGCAAAACATGTTGCACAGAACGTATAATGAAGTTAAACTATTGTAATTAACCTCTTGTTCATATATAATAATAGCATAACTGCCCTGCGGTGTCCGGAATATGAAAAAGAACTTAAAGCAATTATTACTGGACATTCAGAATTTTAAAACACTTCACAAAAAATAAAATAAATATTTTTTCCATGTTTAATCAAATGTACAAAAAGTACATTATCAGTCGAAGAAAAAATAGTAATGAGAATTAATATATTTTACCATACGGTGAGTATTAAAACATCTGTCAATTCGTCTGGATTTTGTAGCTCATTTTACCTTGCATTGTCCGGGGTTCTATATAATATTCTAAATTTATAAGTTCGTTTCATCATTTCTCCAGTTTTGTGATGTAAATGTTTCACTTTCGTTAATCAGAAAAATTAAATACCACGAACAAAAATACACTCAGTTTTCACTATTCAATGCTAGTATGTACGTGATTGCGAATTTTAAAATCCAGCTTGAAGGAAATACAATTTACACATAAAGCTTAATAAACGAAGCGCATAGTTGAGACGTCTGAATTCTTCGCGTTTCGTTTCACTTTTAGGTTATGTACTTGAAAACGACGTTCTTCACAGCCTTAGTATTATTATTTTGCTTCTACTATTCCATCAAGTAAATTATATACGTCCAGTGGATTCTCCTTCCGCTTCACGTAACGCAATGGAACTCTGTCGGACACATTAGGAAGCTTCGCAGTCAACAGTCACGCGAGTCAAGATTCATATCTAGTGATTTTGAGCAGCCAATTTTAATTGTTTTGTTTGCTCACGTATTTTTTTCAGCTTGTTTATTTTATTATTTAATATCACGTGTACATCTAAAGAAAACCAAACTGCTCTTGTAATTCATCAATATTAGTCACACTTTGTATTTTAATTACAATAACCCTGAAGTAGTTTCCTTCGGAATTTCAAATAGTTTCGTGGTTTATGTACACAAACATGAAACTCCAACTGCGCAGGCGCGAAGACACACCTGAACGCAACAGGTGATTGGTTCGCTTCAAATACTTTTGATACCTTTACCTGCGTGATCGTTTCAATCGTGTGTCTTGTTGGTTTCTCCAAACAGTTATGTTTTTCCGATTTCCATGCTACAGACATTCCNTGTTTTTCCGATTTCCATGCAACAGACATTCCGAATAATTCACTTCTATTAGTATAGTATTTACGATCAGATACAAAGAGATTTCAATGAGATCATTCGAGACCAATGTAACAAAAACACTTGAACGCGTTTAGTTTCGTAACAATGAATCAATGCTTATAAAGATACTCAGAAACTCAATAAAATTATTATTTCATCACTATCAGTTATTTCTTTACAAACACATGTTTCTGCGTTATTCTGTATGCGCTCTATTTATGAAATTTCGTGAACTTCTTTCAAATGACAGGAAAAAGATCAATTCAGTCTCGTAAATAAATACATTTATTGTCAAAAAAGTTTATACAAACTGCGTTATGACCACGTGGAGGACAATAAGCTAATTCACTCTCCGGAAGCAAGCAAGGGACCATCCCATCAATTCCGATCAAGGGCCCTAAGGTAGAGGCGATCCTATTTTTTATCCTAACGATAAAAAAAATATTTCGACACGTGTTATAGTATTAACAAATGCCAACAAATATTATATTTAGTAAAATATAGAAAAGTCATTGTAACTGTTGTTCTTACAATAAAGTACATCTAGTAAGTACGTGTTTGGCGAACACGGGGCCCCGAGCTGAGTCTGGCATTGCTCCCACTTACTTGTGCCATGCTCCTTCCTTTCTCTTTCCTGACCTTCCTTGGTCACCTCTTGTTCTTTTCGATCCCGACGCCATTAGGGTTTGGGTATCTTTCATTTTTCTCTTTCCTCTTCTTCTTTTTTTTTAAATGTTTGTAGGAAAGTTTTGCGATATGTCGGAATTTGTGTTTTGAGTTGTAATTCAGGAGGGTTTTTAGTGGGTATGGTTGAGTCATTCGGCGTGTCCCACACGCGGGGAGAGTCATGTTGGCTCTCCCTAGTGCGTAACAGCATTTTCCCTACCTGTACAAGTTTTTAGGGTTCCAATGACCTTTGATATCGATGAGCCGTAAAGCCCCCCCCCCAAAAAAAAAACAATTCTAATGATTATTAATTCAAATAACATCCACATTCATTTAAATGTAAACACAAGGAGATAATTAGATTTTTGACTAACGTTACCCGGGAAGACTAAATCCAGATTTACATTCGATTCGTAATTGAATAACGCTATTAAAAAGCCACCGAAGAAACGTGGCGACTTGGCTGCGGTCGTAATACGACACGTTGTATGAGACGTCGGCTGACGATAGACGACTCGGAAAAAAAGTCGTCAAACTGCGATATGAAATATGGTAGAAGTTGGCTGTTTTTCGTTCACTCCCACTCTCAAACTTAGTTTTGGAGAAGAGGAAGAAAGAAAAAGAGGATTCAAACTTTTCGTCGCTTGAACAACAAAACTTCCCCCCCCCCCACTAATTGGCGTAATGTTAAAAAATGTATCATAAAAGATGAAGTAGATTAATTGAGGAAGTATGTTGTCGACGGTTTTATTTTTACTGTAGGAACTTCATTTTTTTTAATTTAACAATTAGGGAATATCACGCTATCTTGGAAAATATAGTCCACATAAATATATTCTTACACTAAAGAGATAATCCATACTCGTGATAATGCGTAACGTGATAGGGTGTCTGTCTGTTTGTTCGTTACCTGATTACAATTAAGCCACGGAACCGAACGATTTGAAATTTGTCAAGGAGATTGTTTCGATGTCCAGGATGAACATGGGCTAACTTTTTAAAATGTGTGGTAAGAAAGTTAGACATGTTTTTGACAATAAATGTCGATAAAATAGGGAAAATTGAGAGTTATGTTCGCTTACGTTGCCTCAACTGTTAAAGACAGGTGACAACTACGAAAATCAAATATTGTTTGCCTCATAGCGATCTACAAAAATTAACCTAAATTATCGATAAAACGTTCTTAAAAATAGAAGTAATAAATTTATAATATAAATAAACTTATTGTCAAAAAAAA
>NNCF01126315.1:1159027-1204841 GCA_002313205.1 Laupala kohalensis
AATTCCGATCAAGGGCCCTAAGGCAGAGATGAACTGAAAAATTTAAGCAAAAATTCCTAGATAAGATATAAAGTTAGCTACGAGTTATAATATTAAGTGAATGTCAATATGGTTGTAATTTAACACAAACAATTTATTTTACATGTACGAATTATTATTAAACTGTAGATTATTCTGAGTATAGTGTTTACAAATCATAAGAATTGAAATAACACTAAATTCACGATTAATTGTTTTAACAAACGCGCCCCTTGACAAAAGCCAAGAGAACCTGTATAAGAAATCCGCCTCTACCAGAAGGAAAACCGGAGAAAAACCCGGGCCAGGATGGGGCTACAGAATTGATGTACACAACCGTGCCAAAGTTGAGTACACATAAAACTAAATTAATATGAGTCATAAGACAACACAATCATGCAAGAAAATAGTTTTTGATATAGTTATAAGTTATTTTAAGAGTACTACAGCAATGGCGTGATAAAGTACAAGACGGATTTAACTTTTATTAAAATCAATAAATGCTTTTACAGTGTAGAAGCACTGGTGCAGTTTTTAACCGCGGATTTGAAGAGATTCAATTTCAAAATACCTTTTATATTCTTGGGCAGGGAATTATAAAGAACGATTCTCGAATGATAAGGTCCTTTTTTGGCAAAGAGTGGTTGACACTCTAGGACGATGAATATTACTACTATTGCGTGTATAGTGTTCGTGAACGAGACTGTTTCGTATAAAGAAAGGTTGGCAATTCTGTAATTCCGTCTTAACGAACACACCATTTGCATACCATACATACAATACATATCCAATAATATAAAATAATAAAACATTCATACAACAAAAACATACATATACGAATAACTATAACTAAGTTTGGAGGAAATATTCTTCTTGACTCTGGAGTAGCAATCAAGGAATCATCCCGGCATTTACCTGAAGCAATCGGGGAATACCATTTTTTTCAATAATTTGTCATCAAGAGAGGTAAAATGATGTTTCTTTTGAGTAGTATCCGTTGGTATTTTCTATTTCGGAAAACACAGGTGGATTTTTGAAGATTATTTTTAATAATTTTAATTAATCTGCACTTACAACGGTCTCAACAGGACACCATAAATTTGGGTCAAATTTTATTATCTAAAAGCACCATCAGTTGCGACATAAAACAAATAATCTATGATGATCTTTCCATAATTTTTTTTTTTTGTAACCAATCATGGCGTTTCATGTTATATGAGACTCCTGTAAAACCACGCTTTGGGCACTTAGAACGTTGTCCCTTTACATTCCTTATTAGTTGGTGACAAAAAAAATGTCATACTCGCATTTCTTTATCCATTTGAAGGTGGCGTATGCTACGTACGTTTTTTATGCTGTTACTAGAAAATTTACTCTCATCTGTATGAAAGTGTGAAGTTTTTCCTTTTAATAAAGCGTTTTATTTATTTAAGTAATGTAGTAATTTCTTTCCCCCACATCTTGTGAGTAAGTTAGTTATAGGTACGTTTCGCTTGGTTTCATATTTTGTATTAACAATGTAAACAGGACATCAGAACAGTTGTGAATAGAACATGATAATGCAAAATTCCCCACGAATACTACTTGTTACTCGCATCAGCTTCCTCAATTTTGAGGACTCGTGTTTTTGAAAAGGATGTCACTTCACTACTTGAGTCCAGTAGCGTCTTTTCTCAGCGTAATTTTCGAATGCTGTTACCTCGTAAAGGATGAAGTGAAAAGTGAAGTAAAATAGGAAATATTTTAATGCTTTAAAGTACTTTGAAAACTTCAATTGTGTCGCTTCGCAGAAAATAAACAAAACAAAAAAAGGATATTTGCGTATTAGTATACACGATTTCGGCAAATTGATTTGTTTTGCTTAATTTCTTTTCAGTTTTATTTATAATTTTTAATTATTGACTTTAAAAAATATGTATATTGAGGATAATTAGATTAAAAACTACTCGTACAAAAGTGGGGAGTCTCTACTTCTTTCCGCTGCCAGTTATTACTAATATTCTAAGTGATTGTGAGCCGCAGAAGCAAAACAGCAAAGTCGTGGTATTAAGAGTTAAGATGTACGTTTCGTCTTGTGGAAGGCAGCACCGCGTTGTGGGTGCGACTGCCTTAGAATTGAGCTCCTTTTGTGCGGAGAGCGATAAATAATGCAGGCGCTGCCCTCCTCTGCCCTTCGCCCTGAACGCCCTCAGGGAGGTAGGCTTGAGTACACTACAACTCTCTCATGAGAATTCTCCGCTGTATTCTCACGCCAGGTGAACGCGAAAGCATCTATATTAAACATCCAGTTACGACCCACAGTTCTCTAAAACACGGTCCGATATGTTTTAATTTGTTTAATAGTCCAATAATCTGGGCTGTACACAGGGGTGCAGATGGAAAGATTTTTGTAGGAGCAATGATTATTCGTATCATTCGGGTTTTTTTGGGGTGCGTCCTAAAAACAAATGTGTGGTTTGCCAAAAAAAATTTATCTAGAGAATCCTTTTGTTTTGTGACAAAAATTACGTAAAAATGTTGGACTTTTGTGCAGTGTTTTCAAAATAATTTTTTGACGAAATTTTGATGAAATATTTGAAAACTAGACTAAATATCCAAAACAAATTGTTCTATTGATTTTTTTGTAAGAGAAACGGATGATTTAAAAAAGTAAGTGAGAAAATCATCCCGTCATGGACGTCCCATCGCCGTCGCTTCTCTCGAGTGAAAAGTTTCCGTTTTAAAAAAGATCATGCGACTGAAGTATAAGTCTCGCGGTTCAGATATCCTTTCAATGCAATCAGTGACATTATCCTGTGACATAATAATGGTATTATTCTTAGTCTGCGATTCCCATGACATGAAAATGATCGAACTTCTTTTGGCGGAACCCCAAATCCCCTAAATAAAGTTCATTATAAATTGTTCAAAATAATAGAGCAGTTAATGGAAGTTAACAAATCTATCCCAACTGTCACTTCCACTCTAATATCTTCGATCAACGAATTCAATTTCTCAAGTATAGTCGTATATTGAATTCAGTGTATTCAATTTTTACATATCATATATAGATGCCACTACGACACAATCAGGAATTTTATAACATCATTCGAACTAATCCTTTGTAATGTTAAACTTGTACTCGTAAGTTATGTTAAGCAAGACATAGACAACTCAGATTGAGAATATTATTTCGGCAACAAATTCTGACGATGTATCATTAACGGCCAGAATAAAATTTCGGGCGACTGGGCTCGAACCCGGAACTTGCTGCTCTGGCCGCAGTTGTGCTGTCCATCGCACCACCCGCCTCGACTCCTCCAGTCCGCACGCAACATTCACCTACCGATGCATTAGACGCGTAGGTAGAAACCGGAAACCGGGTTTAAGGTAGTACTGGTGTAGGTAGAATTTAATCACTAAAATTTCTGAAAATGATGTAAATAAACAGAGTAACAAAATGTACTTATTTTGAGGTCAACGTTAGAAAAACATACTTCACCGGTTGCCATTTAAAAGAGATAATTGTAATTATAATTGTTGGTGAAACACATTGCGTCTTATGGAGAAAACACTTACGTACAAAATAAGATCAAATTTTAAATCAGGAAAATGATGGAAGATTACTTTGATTTGTCGTACATTTTCCATTGTAATATTTTTAACATCACTTTTATCTATAGGTCGCCGGACATTTGAGAAAGAAATTTCAATTTTTCCTTTGAGGTGAGATGAGGCATAAATCACGAAACCGTTGCGCTCTGCCGCCATGTTTGTACTTTATGCTCTTGTGCTTCATTTCAAACGAGTCAAGCGAGTTCCTGAACATCGTTTGTACTTTAATATTATTAACAGATAGATACAAATTAAATCATGTTTTTTCATCATTATTATTCATATTGTTGTGCTTTATAACAATTCAAATAATAATAATAATAAAGAAAACACGGCTGTTCCCACCGTAAGTGCTACCAGTACGGGAGCAGTCCTATGGTCACTTATCCCCTGAATGGTGATGTTACCCAGGTTAACCGGAACAGACGGGGATGATGTTGCGTACGGACTTGAGGAGTCGAAGTGGGTGGTTCAGTGGACGTCACACCTGCGGTCGGAGCAGGAGGTCCCGGGTTCGGGTCCCGGAGCGTCGCAATTTTCACCTGGGCGTTGACGATGCAAACTCTCCTCTTCCAGTGAGAATTCGGACGTTGTGAGTTAAACATTTATTATTTATTTGCTTCTGAAATTGAGGACCTCGTTGTTAACATTTTCATCGTAGTATTAACAAATGGGAAATGTAGCTTAGTGCTATTGAAGCTTATCTACATGGAGCGACAAGAGGTAGGAGATGGGTGTTAGGACTATTGTTAGTAAGTGACACGGTTAACTGGATTTAACAACAACGTGGCCCAGGTGGAAGGGTTAGTAGAAGTAGTTAGTAATAGTTGGAGTAATTGATACTAACAGTAGGTGGTTGTGGAAGGAGTGGGGGAGGGGGGGTGTTGCTCTTCAGTAGTCACGGCTAAACGAACTGGTGAAAAGCTAAGAAATTTTTTCTGGCCCCACCGGGTATTGAACCCGGGATGACTTGGTGAAGAGCAAGAACGCTACCACCTACGCCATCAGAAGGGAAACTTAAGTCTGTTGAGTTAAATTTCGGTAAAACATAACGAACGAAAAAGCACCCGTTCTGGGTTTTTTTTTGTTTTTTGTATAGAGCATGCGAGCGAAGTGCACTCTTAGCATTTGCAATGTTAATATAACGAGGGATGATAATGTTAATGAATATTTATACAATGCAAAATGTTGTTGATAGCTTGTGGGGTATCATTATGTCAACAACTCTTGTAACTCTTTGATTAATTACTCGTATTTAACAGTATAAAATACTTTATCACGAAGAATGGATCCATACAAGCGAATAGATGATAATGTTTTGTTAATTTGAATTTATAAATCGTGTACTGTTGAAGGGTATGTTTTACAACAAGCAGTAAAATATGTTGTCGTTCTGTCATTATTTATTGATGCAAAAGGCCATTTCGGCCGCACGGTGGCCATCTTCAGAGCTACAAAAAAAATTACGAAATAAAAACAAATTCAAACATTCTAAAAACAATCCACCCCCTTCATCTTCTTCAAAAAGTTAATAATTTTCAATAAAATATGAAATAATTAAAATAAATTGAAACATTCTAAAAATAATATATCCCCTTCTTCTTTGAAAAGTTAATACTTTTCAATATAAAAAAAATAAGAAGAGGAAATGACAAAATATTTTACTGCTTGTTATGAACATTAATCTATCAACATCAGACCAATTCCTCCAAGGGAATGTTTTATTTGGAATTAAGACGTACACAAGTTCACTTATCATATGGAAGAGGTATCATCGAAACTAAAGTTATGAAGTCATAAATTTCCATAACAAGACATACCTTGTCAAAAATTCTCTTATGAAGAATGTTTTCGGTGTCTTAAGGGTAACAGCAATTTCGTTTGTATACGTCGGGGGGTTAATTGGTCTCATTAGCGTCTATGATAAATGACTTCCTCTTAATACAACTTCTTAATTTTTCTCCGGAACCTCAAGTCAGAGCGAATTCTTATCTCTATTCGGAAAGCTCTTTAAGAGCGATGGGGTTTTTCCTTTACATTAAAATAAACACACGTTTTATATGGATAAATCAGGAAAACATCGAGTCTCTTTTTGAATTCTTTAGTGCATTTTACGATCGCGTAGCGTCCATCTTCATTGCTACAAAAATAAGAAATTAAATGTTATAGAAACTATTGTAGTACATATCTATTGATAAAATAAAATACAGTGTAGTGAATAACTTAATGTAAAAAAATTATATATTCAAAATATTCGAAGAATCTATTTGAAAATTAAATATCAAACTGTCTTTTATTTTGGTGTTGTAAGAGGTTCTAGACGTTTCGTATTCATATATTGCTATGTTGGGTTTATTATTATTATATATGGTAGGTTATGTGAATTTTAATCCTGGATAAAGGTTTAAATACTCGTTTCTCAATCGATCAATCAGGGAGTGGAACAATTCGCCTGCGGATGTCGTGGGAGCGCTGTCGGGTTTAGCAACCTCTCTTATACATTCAAAAACAGTTCTAAGAAANGAGCAGAAAAATTAAAAGGATTAGGTTAGGTTAGGGATGAATGGGTGCGTTAGTGCAGATGGGAAGCTAGTGGAGTGATAGTGGGTAGTGAAGTGAAGTGAAGTGATACGAGGGAAATAAGTGATTAAGAAAAAAGGTGGGAAGGGAAATGTGAAGTGAAGTCCAACGAAGGGGGTAAATGGAGTGTTTGGGTCATCAGTGAAATATAATGTGCGATAAGTTTTTTTTTTCTTCCAATTATTTAGATGTTTCAGGGTANCATCAGTGAAATATAATGTGCGGTAAGTTTTTTTAATCAATTATTTAGATGTTTCAGGGTAAAATGTTTTATATATAATACTTTAATATTAGTTGAATCATATACTTTAATGAATTATTTAACAATTTTTCATTTCAGTGCTCTGTGATATGTATTGTTATATTTTTTGTATTGTATTTCCTTATATACTGCCACCGGGTAAGATCTGCCTATTTGCAGTAAGTAAAAATATTACGTTAAATACGTGATTCATTTTCTAGATTCGGGTCAATTAATGTTTAGCGAAATGCACTCTTTGGGTTCAATTGGTTTCTTTGTTTCCAGCCACTATGGCAAAATTTATAATTCAGAGATAGGTTTGTTTGTTTGTTTGTTTATTTATTTAGCACCGTACTTTACCAGTTCTTCTACAATGCAAAAGAATTTATCAGTTATAATGTAAGTGAAATTCCTCTATTTTATCACGCAGTTGCTGTAGTATTTTCGAAAGAACTGATGACAATTTTTAACTATTTTCCGGCATGCTTGTATTATATCCTACTATCCATAAAAGTTTAGTTTTATCTGTACTGAACATTGGCATGGTTGTGTACATTGGTCCAGGTGTTTCTCCGGCTTTCCCTCGGGTAGAGGTGAATTTTTTGTGAATTTTCTCTAGGCTGTCTATTCAAAAAATTAATCTCGATTTCAGTTATTTGCCAAAAATTTTATATTTTAAAATAATACATACTAGTCAAATAACGTTTTGTGTTTTATGATATACAAATTCGTTAGTATTCTGCTAATATTATAACACGTTGATAACTATTTTTATTCTTATCTAAGGAGTGTGCTGAAATGTTAAACCGGCCTCTGCCTTAGGGTCCTTGATCGAAATTGATGGGATGGTCCCTTGCTTGTTTCCGGAGAGGAGATTAGTTTATTGACCTCCACATGGTCGTAACACGCAGTTTGTAACTGCTTTTTTTGGCTATTGAAAGCCTTGGTAGTATCTCCACTCCACTCCACGGGTCAGTAGAAGGAAAACGATGGCTCGTCGCGGGGAATCCCCTGCCCGCTTTGCTCCGTCGAGGGACTTCCCCTCCCGACCAACCGACGTTGATGGGGTGACGATGGACCGGAAATTGAGGCGCTCCCCTCGATCACAGTCACATTTGCGTTAGACTGTTCTCAGAGGAGTCAACATTATTTCAGAAAATACCATCTCACGCAGCTATAAAATATTCCTTCCAGGGGCGTAGTCGTGATATCTTTTTCTTGGCAGAGCTGACTTCTCGACAAATTAATTTTTTACTTTTAAGTTATCCGTATATTTTGCATTTGATCAATTTCAATTGATTAGTTAACAAATGGTAAATTAACAATATTTCGTACAGATGAACTTTTACTACAACGTATCTACAATTCTGCACCCCCCTCCAAACTAACACACTCACACATACAACAAAGCACATTCTCTCAATACGTAATTAATTCTGTTCATCACGGTAGAGAAAAATAATCAAATTGCACGAATCTTTATATTGTGAGCTGTCTTCATAATTTAGACAAATTAAAATAAAAACAAAACAAAAAATAAATGACTTTGGGGGGGGGGGNAGAGAAGATAGTTCGTAACGCGAAGATTTTCAATGTGTATCCGAATTCCTACTAACACCTTCTTCTGGAATCATACTGAATATTAGTGTATTAATTCAAAATTTCAGCTTCTATCCACTTAGAATTTCTGTTGAACTGTTTGATCTGCACACAATATTCTCTGGGGATAGAAATTTATTAGGCAACTAAAATATTACGAAAGCAAATACATGTTTAAAAATGATAAACCTATGCATAATATCCACACAAATCCTAATATGATATATGGACACTTTACTTATTTGTAGTAATGTGTTTTTATTATTTATTATGACAATGAATAAAAAAAGTAAACGACACTTCAATCAATTATTTATTCAAAAAACACCAATAAAATATTGTTTAAACATCATTAAAAAAGGATAAGTTGTTGAGATCACGTCGATTTTCAACTTCATGAGTGATTTTTTTTTTAAATACGGAAAATAAACAATAGGGGAATAACTCGCAGTTTCATTGTTGACGACAATTTGAATTAATTCTCCGCTGCATGTGAAGAAGTTGAACTGCGTTTTGTTTAGTTATAAATATAAAATAATGTATTCCTTATTGCATATTTTGTATGGTCTCTTTGTCGTACACAATGCTTAAAAGCAACCTAAACTTATTATAGTGGTCTCCGTATGTTCCAGAATGAGTCATCAACTATCATACCAACCTTGTTAGAGAGGCTTGGAAAAAGTATTGCCAACCGTGTCAGTCCAATAAACGAACTCATTCTCTTGAATTTGAGTTTGACGTTTGAGACGTAAAAAATTCCTTCCCTGCTCCTTGGCTCATAATCCTGACGAAGAAGAATATTCTGGACGCCAAAACTGGAGAGAAGAGTAGGTCGAGGAAGCGTCTGATAAATGGAGGCGAATATTTTTCTCTCCACGCACCCTCTACACGAGTACACTCTCGTGCACTGGCTCTGAAGAGAGTGTGCTATGGGGGCGTTCAAGCAGAGAATTCATTTACTCTGGTGCAACATTTTTTTCTCTCGAAAACATCATTGCTCATATGCTCAGGGTACGATAACACCATTGAATGTATTGTGACCCTATTCACTTATTGGTAACTAAAAATTTACAATCACAAAAATATCACAAGAAAAATTTATGTCTATACACGTGATACTGTGCATTTAATAATTAACCCCCCGCAGGGGGCTCAGTTTCAACTGAGTATAAGCTTGGCGAACCCAAGACCCTGAGCTGGGGACTGGTACTGCGCCACCAGTCCCCGGACACCGTAAACTTTGGGCACATTTCAGCAACTACCATTGGTGCAAAGGTTTAGTGTTACGTAGAGCGGGGATCTTGCCTTCATCGACCGGGTGGCGAGGAAGAATTAAACCTCTATTTAAAAAAACCCATCAACTTCAAGGTGGGTTACGCGCCAATGAGGAGAATGCGTGTTGAGTATAACCTCTGGGGTAACTACCGCACCTCAGTTGTATAAGGCTTAGTTGCGCTTCCCCCCCACCAGGGGACTTACATCTAGTACGTACGTGTTTGGCGAACACGGGGCCCCTAACTGAGTATGGCATTACTTCTACTTACTTGTGCTGGGCTCCTTCCTTTCTCTTTCCTGACCTCCCTTGGTCACCTCTTGTTCTTTTCGAGATACGTTTTGGTGTGTTGTAGATCAGGAAGGTTTTTAGTGGGTAGGGTTGAGTCATTCGACGAGTCATGTTGGCTCTCCCTAGTGCGTAACTGCATTTTCCCCACCTGTACAAGTTTTTCGGGCACCAATGACCTCTGATGTCGACATGAGCCGTAAAGATCCACCAAAAAGAAAAGCTTAGTTGTGTGATGCGGATGTTCTAATTCGCTGGACATCACTTCCTTCGAACTCGTGGGAGAAGACTTGGATAATTCGCCTTTCGGATAGGGTGAACAGCAATGTATGCGAAGCTGCAGAGGGTTCACAGCCCCCCCCCCACTTCAGAAGAAAATCAGTAAAAGGAACAGAACATTCAACACCAGTATGCTTTTATTGCGGTGAATAGAGTGGAAGGATCCTTGGAGAAAATTTCACCTTTTTACTTTCACAAAGCGCTAGAAGGAATTTGTGGAACATTAAAATACATCAAAAGATTGCGGAACGGTTCAATGTTGTTGGAAACAAAGACCTGCAAACAAACATCGACTCTTTTTAATCGCAGCAAGGGAGTAGTAACTTGCAGGGACATAATGGATATAACAAATNGTTGAGGTCAGTCAAATCAGCAAGGTTAATAGTGTTTTGTAGAAGACCAGTTCCTTCATCGTGACATTTGACTGTCCTCTACTACCAAAAGATCTAAAAATGGATGGCTAAACCGCAAGTGCGACCCTTTATTCCGAATTCTCTGACCAGTTGTAAGTGCCAGGACGTTTGGACACACGTCGGCATGGTGTAAGGACCGTGATAACGGCGGGAAGTGAGGGATAGAGGCACACGAACCCAGCGTTTCGTGCCCGGGGCCTGTAATGTGCATTAATTGCTCGGGTAACCACCCGTGTGGAGCAGGGAGTGCATTGCCTTTCTTGAAGAGAATAAAGTGCAAGAAATTAAGACCAAGGATTCCGTACAGTGGAACACGAAATAAATACAGGGCCCCAACAACCTGTATTTTCTACCAGTTATTCCACCGCAACGAAGACTCCAGTAATAAAGAAGAGCATTTCTATCCAGACAGTTTTCACTGACATGTCTACGACAACGTCGTGCACATGCCAGTGGAAAAGTGGGAAGATAGATCTTGAAGTTGTACCCATGGTGACAAAAACTCCATCCACACCCCGTCCATCTACATTACAGAAAAAGTCCAGGAATGTGACACGTACCCCAGCAAGTACCGAGCAACAGACGAAGAAAGAGCAGGGTTCTAAGGCTAAGTTCCCTCAACTTTGTCGATACACAACACCGTCCAACAAGTCGCGGAGAAGTAAAAAGAACGTCTGTGTAGTTTCTCTCTCCGAGTCGGATTATTGTGCATTGTTCGACGATAACGCGAAAATTCAGAATCAGGAGCCCGACCATGGAGGTTCCAAAAAGTAATGGCTTCCATACTTCAGTCGAACCTTAATGNGTGGAATATTAATGGATGGAGAACTCAACGTGAGAAGTTGCAGCTCTAAGCGCGTCGCAGTCCGATCTGTATTTGCCTGCAAGAGATACACATTTTACCAGAACACTCTTCCTCTCTGCGGGGGATAAATCAACTTCAGATACGACGACGCCACGGGAGATCGACCAAGAGGTGGAGTTGCCGTGTTTGTTAGAAACACTATCCTCTGCTCACCCGTTCTCATACAAACTCAAGATTCACAGCACACCAACTATGACCGTGTGTTCAGTATATCTTCCTCCGACACGAGATTTCTCGGATACTTCCCTCAGGGATTTATTTCACCAACTCCGTCGACCATTTCTCCTCCTCCTCCTCCTTGGAGATTTCAACGCCCATAGTGTACTGTGGGATTCGTCGAGCGATTGCCCCAGGGGCTGACTGCTGAATTGTCTCTTTGAGGGAGAACATTTATGTCTAATGAACACCGGAAAAACGACCCACTTTGCGTTTGCCACGGGGTCATGGACAGCTATAGACCTTTCAATTTGTTCTCTTGAAGTTGCTATCTTCCAATGAAAGGTAGAAGAAGATCTTCATGGTAGCGACCATTATCCTATCTGGTTGACCTTGCAGGAACGTGCGACTGTTCGAGAATGCAAGCCTAAGGAACGGATTCTCAGAATAACTGTCTGGACACTGTACCGCTTTCGGATAGTGTCCGAGAAACGGAAAGTGTCCAAGAGAGGGTCGACCATCTGACCCAGGTGATTCATCACGCCGCTGAAGAATTCATTCGGAAAACATCTACGTTTCCGCGAAGATGTCATGTCCCCTGGTGAAACGACGCATGTCTGTCCACGATTCTTGCGAGGCAAAGAGCACTGCGGAAATCTCCGGAAAACCTCGCCGCATATCGGATTGCTAGACCAAAAGTGCGCAGAACCATCAAAGAATCCAGATCCATCTCCTTGAAAGAGTTTCTAAGCACCATTAAGAGAACAACATCGTCCACTAAAGTATGGGAGTCAATCCGAAAGATATCTGGCAGGTATTCGCGAGTCCCAATATCCGGATTAAATTATTAGGGTCAGATTCTCACCAATAACAGAAATTGCAACAGTGATGACTAAATACTTTGCTGATCAAACAAACTGCGATCCTGATTTCGCGAGGAAGTGGGATATAGCAGAGAGTACCTTCTTAGACTTCAGTTCCACCTACTGGGAACCCTACAACTCTTCCTTCTCTATGTGGGAACTTGAGTCAGCTCTAGCAACAACCCACGACACTGCTCCTCACCCTGAGATTCCATTCACTATGAGATGCTCAGACAACTCAGTCTATAATTCAAAGAATACCTTTTGGATATCTTTAATATTTCATGGTCCGAGGAAGTATTCCCTTATTCCTGCAACGAAGCAACGCTAATTCCCCTACTAAAACCCAGAAATGAAAAGACAACTATCAGTAGTATTGTAGCATTGTCTTGAGGAGTAGGGATGGTAAAACTCTGGAGAGAATTATCAACCGACGACTTGTGTGGTATCTTGAAAAGGCGTAACCTGCTGAGTCGATATCAGTGTGGTTCCAGAAAATTCCATTCAACCCTGGACAATATTCCTCTGTTAGAAATAGCAATCTAAGATGCTTTCGTCCGAAGACAACGTCATCGGAATATTTTTTGACATCGAGAAGGTGTATGATACTACATGGCGTCATGGTATTTTAAAATAACTCTATGCATGGGGTTTTAGAGGACATCTTCCTCTGATGTTACAGTCCTTTTTGGATCAGCGTTCCTTCCGGTACAGAATTGGAAGAGACACCTCGGATCTGCTTCTTCAAGAGAACGGTGTTCCTCAGGGCTCAGTCCTGGGTGTGACCTTATTTGCAGTGGCCATTTACAGTACATCATCTGCTGTAAAGAATCCTGTCCTACATTCTCTTTTTGTGGATGACTTTGCCATCCTTTGCTCATCGCGGAGTGTCACAGATGCGGAGCGACAAATCCAACTCGTCCTCAATAGATTGCACCACTGGTCTAAGACGTCTGACTTTCACTTTTCTGCTGAGAAAACACGCTGTGTTCTTTCCAGTTGGAGACCAAACCTCCTGCCAGAACCTCGTCTCGTCCCGGGGCACAACTTTCTAAAATTCTATCCATCAGTAAAATTCTTAGGTCTTATCTTTGATCAGAGACTTAATCACTGGAGTCTGGCGACCGACTCGCCGCCACTCAAGCGATTTCTCGCGCAGCAGACTGATCCTCATCGTCCACCGGTTTTCCTCTGATCCTCAATCAAGTATTTCTCAGATTGATCATCACTGAGTGAGCCACTATGACTTGGTTCTTCAGCGTTTGTTAAACGACTCGTTGAAAAGAAAAACTGTCCCGTTCACTCCCTCCTTCTTCTTCCCTCCCCTATCTTGTCTGAGTTGTACCAATATACACAAAAAAACAACGAATTCGATATAAATCAAATAATTTGTATAGTGTATGATATCATCATTGTATGCACAAAATTTGGTGAAGTGTAAATATTATCGCTGTCAACTCAAAAATGTCTCTACAGTTTGTAAAATGGGATCCACAAAACAATAGACTGGTTAAACAGAATTAAGTCCTGCAAGGTCGAGAGTAATTTATCTGATATAAGTTTATCGTTTATATTGAAACGTGCATTCAAATTAAAACTTTGTTATGTTATATCCTTTATTTGAAGTAGGCGAAAGTTCTTACGATCCATCATCATCATCGAATCCTAAACATAGAATATGAAAACGTAAAAGTAAAACTGAATACAATTAACTGAATATTTCCGGAGGTAAGTCGACCTTCAGATTACACGAGGTATAAACATTCGTCAGAGTTTTGTAGTTTTAGCAATATATCTGTTCTATAAGACAACCCTCAAACTGTCAACGAACTATGAAGCCAACACGTGTGAGGAGAAGACTATGGATGGCAATGGTATACTGGTGACAAATAGGAAATCGACTCGCTAGTTACAGAATGGAACACATATGAATAACTTCTAAAAATAAAAAAGAAGGAAGTATTCTATTTCCCTTTTGGATATAATGAATGTGAGGATTTTAAATACATTGGTGAGTGATTTGTTTTTATCATGGTTTGTAATTTATATAAATTTCGATCAAATTTTGTTTTTTACTTGCCCTATAAGACGACACCGGATTTTGAAGACCTTTTTATGATTCAACCATCGTCTTCGATGCGAAAATATACGGTATATGGTGATGTATATTCCATCAGAAGGTCGCTTGCCAACTTCAAACAAAATAGATGACAATATGCCATTAGAAAGTTTTAATTTATAATACACGTAGTTCTGTGACCTTTTATATTTTACATACAACATTTTTTAATTATTTTCAACCAAAAATGTGTTTATAGTGATTCCTGAGGTCACTAAACATGAATGAAATGTACTAATTGTTGTCAGGACGCGATTTCTATTATTTGTATCGTTCATTTCGATTTAATGTCTCAAGTTGATTTAGAATGTTTATAAAGAAATGACAAATGCCAATAAGTTGAAAGCAACTTGTTCACAAGAAAACCGGTCGATGTCTCAAATATCCCGTAAAATAGTGAATCAAGGAAAATTTTGTTTTCTTTGTTTTATTGCTCCATTTATAGTATGCCAGTTGTCATTTTTATATAGGTATATACCTCAAAGCTCTTATCATATTTCCAAAAGAAAGTTGTTAAAATGGAAAACAGTGTGCCTTAAAATCCAAAAAAAACTAAATAAACATTTAAAGTACGTATTGCCTTATTACAATCATCCTTTTGCGTGTTCCGGGTAACACTATGAAGCAATACGTATTTGTATTCTGTGGATCTCATTGTCTGATTCGGTCATTAACGTGGATATTGTTGGTTACAACAATCATTATGTAAATGTAATTTTCTGGGCAAATGAAAGCTATTTTTGTGATCAAAGAAAGCCTAAATAACGACCGCGTGAAATAAATAACTACCAGGCAATATTAAGAATTGCCAACATTAGAATTAGAATTCTCTCCGTATGACTCGTAATGTTTACTCTTTTTTTCTTCTTCAAATTTTGGGATCAATTGCGTGTCTACTTTTCTCCCCTTGGGGATTTTCTCTTGTTTCATCGAGCTTATGCAGAATGTGTTTGACAGTGTAACTTCACTTTATTCGGAATTGTGTGGATATTTGCAATTTTTATACTAAAACTGTAATTCCTACTTTCATTCAACTAATAGCGATCTCCAATTTCTGCTCAGAGTGTTCACTAGAACCGCATAAATACTTCATTGCTCCGCATGAGTTCCCCGCTCCACCGGCAGAGTGCAGTACATGTAGCAAGTAAATAGAACATCTTTGCCGCACAGAGAATGCACAATTTGGCTTTGGCCATTCATAGCAGTCAATGTTACTAATATATCTGCATATAGCTTTTACGTCTCCCTTAACTTCGCCTCCAAATAAAGATGCTTATTATTATTATTATTATTCATGTACTAATATTACATGAATTTTTGGAGCAAATAGAAGTCAATATTTACTCGCAAAGTCCCCACAGCTTTGCTCACGTAAATTTTGTAAAATTTCTAACACTTTAGTCTTTCTCACATTCCCATTGAAATCCAGTGAGAATTTTATCCATTAATGTTGCAATTTCGGTAGTATTGGTGTAACTTGAATCGGAATTCATGGTACGAAGTTTGTTGGTGGACGTAATTTGGAACAATTGTTGTAAACATTGCACTTGTCAACGACGCTGTCAATAAACACTGTGTCTTTCCTTTCATCTCTTGTTTCCTGTTTTTGATTCTCATCGCGTCCCTTGTGCCCATACACTATTCCTATAATAATAAATGATTGTTCCAATGTCCTGTACCAACCATTAAAGTATGTACACTCTACCAAGTACTCGCTCTCATTACTCTGTGTAAACCATGATAAAGAAAAAATTATTCTAGCAAACTTCTTACGCCGTTTTATTTTTTAAGTTTTATTGTAGTACTTGTAAATCAGTAATGTAGCGTACTATTGAACCTTATCTAGATGAAGCGATAGGGCTATTGTTAGATGGGTTTGGCCCACGTGGAGGGATTAATAGGAATAAGAGTTAGTGATAGTGAGAGTTGGTGCAGTCGAAGGTGGATAAACGAAGTGGGGGAGGGGGGGTTCGCTCTTCAGTACTCTCAGCTACATGAACTGGGACATTGAAACGAAAAGCTACAATTTTTGTTTCTCACCTCACCGAGAATTGAACCCAGGATGACTTGGTATCGAGCAATAACGCTAACACCTGAGCCGCCGGAGAGGGGGGGTGCGAAATGCGCATAAGAATCACTATACAGACATTTCGGACAGATTACGTTTGCCGTCGAATAGCGTTGTGACGGAGGAGTCAGAAAGGGTTTTGACTTAGATCCAACTTGCGTGGTGAGAGCAGGGTAGTTGCAACCCTTGCGGGAGGGCGCAAGCAAAGGGTGGGTGATTGATAGCTGTCGATGAGGAAATTGGAAGCAGCGGCCAGCGAGAGGCGCGGAAGAAGAAAATGTGTTCGAAGATGGATGAGGACTTTGAGATTAAATTCTGGGAAGATGACGAAGGAATGGAGATGAAAATGTATACTCGAAAGGCGAAAAATATCTTTCTTCTAAGACAATGCGAAAGAGATATTACACAGCACAGTTTGATTCAGACGAAAGTAAGGAATAGAACTGTGCCCCATTCAAAATTCCAAATATTATTCGTAACAAAAACTCATGGCACTAAACACCCAACATAACACTAAAAATTTACGATAAAAGAAAAACACTTAATAAAAGAAATTATAATAGATTATAATCATTAAACAAGATGACGTATTTAAAAGATCAATCGGTTACAAAATATTTATCATCACAGAACTTGGTAAACTCATAAAAATAATAATACATTCAAGTATAGATTGCATCAATTATATTCCACATTAAAGTCATTACAATAGCTTTATTGGCAAATTTTTTTAAAAAAGCGCTTCCAAGATGCATATTTTCAAAATTTTGAATTTGAAGAAACCGGAAGTGGAGAACGGTGTGAAGTCTGTATGAACGGTCCAGAAATAGACTTCTTGTGTTCCCAATGCATTCAAATTTAAATGAANGTGTTCCCAATGCATACAAATTTAAATGAATCCTTTTTTACGTAATACATTTTCGCAGTATCTAAGAAACATTGCGACGTACAGGAATGCGTTTTAGCGATCCGTACACAGAATTAACTGATCAAATAAACTGCTTCTGTGCATATTTTCAAAATTTTGAATTTGAAGAAACCGGAAGTGGAGAACGGTGTGAAGTCTGTATGAACGGTCCAGAAATAGACTTCTTCTATTCCCAATGCATTCAAAGTCTAACCTTAAGTTTGGTTTCGATACATCAATTTGTTTGTGAATTATCGGGGGAACAAAATTCTTAACACACATACATTGGAGATCGTCGCCAAAATTTGAAAATAGCCAAAATTCCTGGAGCCAATGCGCAAAGATCCGAAGAGATCTCAAATATTTTTTTCGACCGATCACACTCTGTGTAAGTGGAATGTAAAAAGAATTGACTTGAAATCGATTTAAATTTCCTCTTTCAAATAGCACGTGAATTTGTTCTTTACTAACCCATTGAATGAGACCACAAGTTATTTATTCTCGCCCTTCAACAGTTGTTCACCATTGTTTGGAAGCTTTAAATATCTCACTGTAAAGGATATTTGTGGTGTATCTCATTTACACGTTGCAATTTGATTTTATTATGGTAAAGAGTGTATACTTATTTTGATCGAAAGTCAGAGTAAAATCTACATTAGTTGTAACATCCAGCAACTAGATGTTTCTGTTGTCATGTACACAAATTTAACAATCAGTGAAAAGTATTATGAATTTTTGTTGCAGATTTTACTGTCGTTTTTAGCAAAAAAATGACGATTCAGGTAATTAATATATGAATTAAAAATGGATAATAACATTGTAAAGAAGCTTTAATTGTGTAAATTATTTTAAAATAGAATACTATCATGTTTACTTTTGTATGTAATTAAGAATGCGTACTGCAAAACCGATATTTTTATTTGCTCTGCTTTGGTTGTTCATACATCCCAAACAATCTAAGTCTCTCTCATTTTTTTCTGATCATTTTAAACGCTCCAACTAACTTCTTATCCGTATTTTACACTTTCAGCAGGGTCATCTTTGAGTAGAGTTACGATTAAGGGACAGAATTGCGTGTTGCGTCTTCCTGCCTATAACGATGCATTTTTTTGGAGAAATACGTTGTTGTTTTCACCTAAAATAATGTTAACTCTAGAGTTGAAGCTTAAAACTAATTATACTATTGGCCAGTATGTTAATTAAGAACAAGATATTTAATTTGGACTTAACATGGAATTTCTTCATTCCACGTCTCTATCCTCTCATCCTTAAAACTTGTGATTTGTTTCATCTAAATAATCTCTTTTCACCTCAGCGATCACATATGCCGGTGATTCATCAACCTTCCCACCCCCACCAACCTAACCTAACCTCAACAGTAATTTTATCAGATAGAATATCGTGTATACCTAGTTTGGTTGAAATTGCTCCAGTCATTCTAGCTATGCAAAACGTAAATATCATTTGTACTCATGCATTTCATTTGTATATATTCGACAAATATGCGATGTTGGGAAAATTCTTTTTCGCTGTTTCTCATTTCCTTGATTTCTTTTCTTATTGAACTATTGACTATTATTTGTGGCTGAAATTTGTTAGTAATCGTGCTAATTCTCCTCTTTCATTTGAGTCTTAAATTATTTAAGTCAACATTTCATTTTGCGTCTTGCCTACTTCACGATATAATACTGTACGCCGAACACACATGTAAAGCTGGTTGCATCGGTCGCTTCAGATTTGACGTCCGAGCAAACCTCTTCATCCCCGTTTCAATGAAGAATTTTCTAAGGAATATCACCTGATTGGACGTAGCATAACATCTCTTCTTGATGATTCACACAATTTCATAAAGTTAAAAACTATCCATCGAACAATATAGATCTGTGTAGTGGACAAACAATAATTGACTTGGACCGTTGACTTGCCACTCGTAAAAAATTGAAATTTTTAGAACATTTAGAATAGCAATAGAAAAACCTGTGTTTAAAAAATTATCCTTGCACCTAAAAAATTCCGAGATATACGATAGATTTTTTACGTTATTTTGCATTTTTGATACAGTAATGGGAATTTTGTCAGTCAAAAACTATTAGATCAACTTGAAAAAAAATTCCTTAGTTAAATTAAATGTTTTTCTCGGTATAGCGGCTTGTTTTAGTAGCTAATTTTTGTTCAAAATTAAGAAAAATAAATAAAAATATAAAAAACTGTTTTTCAGAGTAGGGAACGCTATGTTCACACTGGTACCCTTTAAGTAAGAAGGAAATATACAAAACTGTGTATATGAGTGTTACATTACAAATGCGAATGTGTAGTACAACGTATATAGCCCACAAGACACGCTGTCCTAGCCAGGATAACTAATCGAGCCTAGCCATAATAGAGTATAAATAATACTTACTGTGTTACCAATAGTAATATTTATCCAAATAATATATAGAATAAAGTTAATAACTTTTTCGATGTTTCTTCAAAATGTCACATTCAAATATTGTATTTAAAACTGTAGATTTAAAATACTTTGTCACTGTAGAGCTTAATTGCAAATACAAAACCATACAATAGTGATAGTTTAAAACTGATCAGGATAAATGTTTACCATATATAAAGGAGAATATTCGGTAAATAAATGTATATAATATTAATTTTTGTCCCTTTGTGTGCTTACATGAAATCAGAGCAATAACGAAGAAGTGTCCAATACAACTGAAATTCAATTCACAGATGAAGCATGCGGTACGCAATACGAGGAACGTCGTGGAATATTTGTATAATAATGACATTAAAGCTAAAAAGCTAAAAGTAAACACCGACATGACGCAGTATCTACGTACGATAATATTAAGAGGCGAACTAAGTACTGTACAATTTGGTTCACATCAAAACACAGATATGAAATACATTATGGAGAACTTAAATGCATGTTGCCAATTTCTATAAAATATGGACAATGATGTGGAAGTTCAGCACATTTACTGGAAATTCAAGTTTAAATTTCGGAATAGCGGATGAATTTGAATATTTCGTGAATCATTTCTCGAATACCGTCTAACATCCTGCGCGCACGGACTTCTGGGTTTTTCCCGTCAAAGTCTTGTTTGTTAGGTTGAGACCGTAGCGTGAAATAATCCGGTTCCTAAAGGCGACATTAACGCTCTTTTGCCTGGGATACTTTTTAACAGCATTCTCTGCTTCGACGCCGCTCCATCCAACAAAAGCGTCTCAATGAGAACTTTGCTTTCGACGCTCGCTCAGTCGCACACTGGTCCCGAATTCTTTTACACGATGGACAAAATTCTCTCCATCGTGGATTTATGCACCAATTTGAATTAATACCAGAACCCTTCCCTCAGGATTCAAGAGTAGATTTTTATTAGTTACTGTTTTATTTTTACCCCCCAGGGGACTTAAATCTAGTAAGTACGTGTTTGGCGAACACGGGGCCCCGAGGTGAGTCTGGCATTACTTCCACTTACTTGTGCCATGCTCCTTCCTTTCTCTTTCCTGACCTTCCTAGGTCGCCTCTTGTTCTCTTCGATCCCGACGCTATTAGGGCTAGGGTATCTTTCATTTTCCTCATTCCTCTCATTTTTTGTCCTACCCCTCATTCTTTGTCCCCTTCGTTTTTTGCCCCCCCCTAATTTTTTCTCCTCAATGTTTTGATGTATGTTTTGAGATATGTTTTGGTATGTTGTAGATCAGGAGGTTTTTTAGTGGGTATGGGTGAATCATTTCGACGAGTCCCACACGCGGGGAGAGTCATGTTGGCTCTCTCTAGTGCGTAACTGCATTTTCCCTTCCAGTACAGAATTTTAGGGCTCTAATGACCTTTGATGTCGACATGAGCCTTAAAGCCCCACCAAAAAAGAAAAGTTTTATTTTTAATCCACAAATCTTCTATGAATATAAATTTTCTAAACCAATAGGAAAACTATTAAAAAGCCAAACTTTTTTATTTGCCAAAAAAATTTGTGTTACATATATTACGTATTATATATTATTTTTTGTTTTCAGATTTATTTCATTTAATAGACTCACTTTGTGTTCAACCATTCCCATATGCATCAAAGGTACTTTTCCGGTTTTACTCGCATTCCAATGCTTGTCTTACGGGAAAACTTGGAGTGATTTCTCGTTTTTGACGTAGTATAGTGTACTTGTCAATAATAGAAGTGTGACTGCGCACTCCTTCAAAGAATTTTTATTACAGTTTCAATCACTCTAAAACGGCGTCTCGAACAGAGGATTTTTCTAACGAGTGACTGATAATCGGATTCTGTCACAAGGAGTACCTACGAAAAAAAATCAAAGAAACACCTGACTGATTGTTAAATGGAAACGATGATTTTGAAATAAAACTGACCCAAAAGCTGACGGTTTTTAAATATATTTTTAAGGAAAAATGAGTGTTATTATCACGCATAACAAGTTAAAAAATATTGAATAGACTATTCTGTCGTAGTACCGAAAATGAAATGATCTTGTTTCGATAGATTCAAATGTAAGGTAATATATAACATAGTATTTGTGTAATTTTCTCTAATATGAATCAAATTAAGACATTACCTCTCTATTTGAGGCATACAGAAAACGCACTGCTACAAAATTGAATCACTGAATTACTCAACACCAAGGCAAGCACCCCCTACTCCGCAGCGCAGTGTATAAACGTATTCAAATAATTTTGGACCTAAATATATGACGGCACTGTCCACTGTCCACTTCCTTTGCATTTTGTACACTGCGTCTTTCATCTGTTTTGTAGCGGAACTTCGCTAGAAAGTGTATTGTGTTAAATATCTGTTCAATAATTGTTCGGGTCAACAGGAAATGAGACTAGATAATTCCTGTTAAAAAAACTCTATTGCACTTCTTAGTGGTTCTTTTGCGATAGCGAGAAGAACTAAACATAATTTTTGTGTGTTTTTTTCTAGTTCCGCGGTAAAAACTGTGGTCTTTCGAATAAGAATAGTTGTTTATCCTCACTTCAATATTTCTTGTCGAATCCAATATTTAACGATTGAACTTCCCCTTGTATGTCGTTACAAGATGCTCTTCCACCTTTTCCTGAGTCCCTACTTCCTTATTTGATGGTGAAATGGGTTGTTTCTCTTCTGTAGTTATCTATCTAAATGCTTGGTAAAGTATCTTGCCTATAAATTTTGAAAAACACTTTTACTTTTCTTATTCCAACTCGCAATGTACTAGGTTATCGATGAAAAATTTAGTCCTATATTTTCCAGAAGCATGTTTTAATATTCATACATGCCATATGGCTATTATACAAATTATAATTTTGAAAAAAAAAATTTCAGCAGTGAGAAATTTCTGTAAATATTATAAAAAATGTATTTCGTGGAGTGTACTCTTTCGAATAACTTGTTGGAGAACTTTAGGGACACATTTTTGCAAGAATGTATCTTTTGTCTTTTATTTATCTTTCTTCATTTTATATTCCAAACCTTCAATGTAGCCTATATTGTACCACGAAAGTGATTTCTTAGTTAATAAATTGTTTGTAATATGAAGCACTTCGTCTGAGAAATTTCTTAAATCATTCATCTGATCACTGAATGAATCAACCCGCGAACTTATAATAAACAATAGTTATGTGTAATGCCGAGCTGAGTGTGGCATTACTTCCACTTACTTGTGCGAGGTTCCTTCCTTTCTCTTTCCTGACCTCCCTTGGTCACCTCTTGTTCTTTTCGATCCCGACGCTATTAGGGCTAGGGTATCTTTCATTTTCCTCATTCCTCTCATTTTTTGTCCTACCCCTCATTCTTTGTTCCCCCTCATTTTGTGTCCTCAATGTTTTGCTGTATGTTTTGAAATATGTTTTGGTATGTTGTAATTCAGGAGGGTTTTTAGTGGGTATGGTTGAGTCATTCGGCGAGTCCCACACGCGGGGAGAGTCATGTTGGCTCTCCCTAGTGCGTAACTGCATTTTCCCTACCTGTACAAGTTTTTAGGGCTCCAATGACCTTTGATGTCGACGAGCCGTAAAACCCCACACACAAAGCCCCCCACACACCAATTTAAACTATTCCGTTCTCAGATCTGGTCTAACGATTTCAATTAATTTCGCTAAATAGCGGAGTTTTTGGAAGTGATTGTCTCATTTCAGAGCAGGGTCGTTTAAGTCATCAGACGAAGCTTTAAAAGATTTTAAAGAACATATCACGCAATTATTTACTGTAAATGACGTATTTGTTCTATTTACTATTGTCTTAGTACGAGAAGACAAATCAATAAAACCTTGAATTATCTCTTAAAATTGTTAAAAAATAAAAATTGTATTGTCAACACAGTTTATATCTTTTGTTGGTAAAGTGACCAGATTAAAGCAATATTTTCGCATGGTATATAAACACACGTGGAAATCGACGAGCCAGTGCCATCATTGCTTAGACATTGCTGTAGATAATCTTCCTCGCTTTGTAGATATGAGGACATTTGATCGGCTCCAGCAGAACCTTAACCAGTTTACGTTTGGATGGTTCCGCATACATCAGGCGATTCGTAGAACCGGCAATAATTGTTATGCCAACACATGGCTTGATCTTTAACCTTGTACCGCAAGGTAACTGTCCTCCCTTAGTCTTTCCACCACAGCATTTGTATGGGTGTCATGGCATGTCGTGTGGTATGAATGGAGCTGTACTAGGCCATCATTAGTAGTGGACATATGACAACGCGTGATTAGTGCCATCTCGTTTCTTCTCTTTCGGCACGAGGAGTGTAGACAAGTAATTGTCACTCAGATTTTTAACATTAATAATATTTTTTTAAAGGGATTTAAAGTCAATTTATTTCATTTTCTTTGAAAAACTGGCCCACTGTAGTCCGCTACCCACTTAGAGCAGTTCGCTCCTTTGGCACCAGATGGAGTTGACGCTACAGTGGAGGTCTGCGTTTCTTCATCAATCGCCGCTGGTGATACACGGTGGAAAGGGATGTCGTGACGTAGGTTGAGAGAGAGAGAGAGAGAGAGAGAGAGGGAGGTGGTTGGTGTTCCTCGGTGCCTTGGGTGGTGCAGGTGAAGTTTTCTCTCCAGTGGAGAATGAAAGCGAAATGCCTTTATGTGTGCTTTGAGCGGCGGCCACGTTTCTTGTTCGGAGCAGCTTTGAATAGGAACATATGAAAGGGACTGCTCGCTTTCATTTGTTATGACGTAGAGGAACATGTGAAGTGCGCTGAACCCAATGACGTCGAATCTTGCTCTATGGAACGTACGACTTCCCTATGGGTTTTGTGATTGAGAACTAGAGGACGGTTACTGTTTATAATCGACTCATGAACTTATTTACAGATACAACCCACACTGATATGCGAAGCAAATTAAGACTTGCGATTTTTATCATTGTACTATTTGAAAAACTGGAAATGTAGCTATTGAAGCTTATCTACATGGAGCGATATGAGGTAGGAGTTGGGGGGTAGGACTATTGTTAGTAGGTGGGCCGCTTAGCTGAGTTTACCAACAACTTGGCTCACGTAGGAGTGGTTAGTAATAGTGAGAGTTATTGATACTAGAGGAAGGAGGATTCTCTTTTTAGTAGTCCCAGCTATTTAAACTGGGATATTAATGTGAAAATTTAGCTACAAATATTTTTTCTGGCTTTCCCAGGAATTGAACCAGGGATGACTTTGTGAGGAGCAAGAACGCTACCACCTGAGCCACTAGGCGTTGAAGAAAAAAAATATGTTGGGCAACCCAATTGGGGTCTCGGGTTCGAATCTTGTGTCCCGTCTCCCATTTTCATTCAATACAACGTAATTAATATGGCGGTGAGGTTCACCGCATTTTAAGAGGTTTCTGTATCCTGTATTTATTAGATACCATCTTGTAACAATTTTCGCCGTCCATCACACAACCGTGACACATCCCTTCAAAATTTTTGCTAAACTGAAGACTTTCCTCGGTCAATCCATTTGTCTGAGTTGCACGACAACCTCCATTTACGTCGAGCTATTGAAGAGAAAACACGCCGCGCAGTTTTCTGGGTTATTTTCCAGAAGACAAATGTTAGCTTTTAATTCTCTTCTTCCCTCTCTTTCTCTCCCTCTGCCGAAAGCCACATTCAATTTGCATCTTAATGTCAGATTTTTTTTTAACACGCACTTCGTCTCTCCGCTTTCCCGAATCTTGCAACGTTTTACGAGAAAATTTGTGTTTTATGCGAATACGCTAATTGTGTTGAGGAATATTGCCGTTTTGAAGCGGGGATCACTTTAAGGTCGATCTCGCTCTCAATCCATGCTCTTCCCCTTTAGTGTCAAGAATAATTACTTGATCATCACAGATTCACTTAATTGTTCGAGGTAAAATTTAACTCATAATCTTTTGTGAAATTTAAAAAATCCGAAAAGAATATGTCGCTGGAGAAGAAGATGAAAAAGACGATGGAGATGTTAATTGAGATACTAATATATAACGTGAAAATGGGTCTCTCTCTTTGCTACGTGATCACGAATAGACCTCTGGACCAATCGTAATGAAATTTGGCAAGGAGATTTACTATTGGCTAACATTTATTTCTAAAATGTCCGATAAGAAAGATAGAAATTGTTTTTGACAATAAATGTCGATGAAATCGGGATGAGGGGGGGGGGTAAGAGATATTCGCATTTGAAAGGAACAAAAAAAGTCATTAAATTATAAAATTTCGAACAATAGTTTAGATTTTACAACAATTTAAATGAAATGAAGCAGCCGCGTCATGAATATGAAGCAAAATTTCGACCGGCGAGATGGTGTAGTATACCTAAAGTCAAGTGCTATATTAAATATGTATTATTAATGTGGAAAATAAGAATGTTATACATGTTTTTGAAGAAAAAAAAACAGAAAATAAAGGTATTTTGATCTCACAATAGTGAAAGAAGATGAGTCGAAGAAAAATCCGGGAGAACGCCGGGTAATTAGCTGCTACGAAATAAAGAAAAATATTACTAAATTGATTTCGTTAGTTTAGCGTTATAGCTACCGTTACGTTGTTATGAATAAACTTCATTGACAAAAATAAATGTTGCACACTGCGTATGACCACGGAGGATATAAAAATTAGTAACTCTCCGGATACAAGCAAGGGACCATCCCATCAATTCCGATCAAGGGTCTAAGGGCAGTGGCAGATTTAATAGTTATAAAAAATGTTAATAAAATACGTATTCTTATAATTTATTATTTGAAAATGAACTGTAGATATAAAATTCGAGATAAATAATAACAAAACTATGAAATGACGTTCCTGCCAAAATGAAAAATCCGCCAAAATTTCCGGAAGAAAACCGGAGAATAACTCGGACTAGGATGGGGCCATGTTACGATGTTAATTGGAGGAATTGGTTTGACGTTGACAGATTGATGTTCATTATAAGTAGTAAAAGATTCTGTCATTATGTCATTATTTATTGACGCAAAAGATTTTTTCGGGCCCCATGGCGGCTATCTGTAGTGCTTCAAAAAATTATTTACAAAATATAAATTACAAAATAAGTATAAACTGAAACATTATAAAAACAATCTTCTTTGAAAAGTTGATAATTTTCAATATAATATGAAATAGTAACACGAAATCAGAAAGTTGGCATACCCCAGGGTCCTTAGGCAAGCGGTGGCTAAAAGCACCGTTGTCTCCTCAAGGGTCGGATTATAAAGGGAAGTTTCAGGAATTTCCTCCATTGACGTCACGGGTTATCCCTGTAACGGGTTTCGATTGTTTTATGGCTAATTTTAGCAGGGGTGGGGGAGGAAATACCAACAAAAATATTGCAAATATGTTAATATGTTAACAAAAATATTTTGCGGATACATTTCTGTTATCAGTGAGACAATAAAATAAATACATAAATTGTAGAATGTTTAATATTTGGAGAAGATGAAACATCGTTACTTAGGCCATGAATTGGAACTGAAAAGTTGTGAGAAAAATATTCGCAAACAGTAAAAAATTTACTAGGATATGTCGGACACATTATTGGGATATAAAACCAAACATAATGGATAGTACCTGATAATTTCATTCTTTTTAATTTAATTTAAATGTATTCAATTTAATTGTAGAACATTACGTCTATTATATTATGATTAAATTAATGTTTACCAAGTTCAGTAAGTATTGAGGCTCTGACAGTTATATACCTGTCAGATTTATAACTGTGAGAGAATACACTAAAAGATTTGGAAATCTTAAAAAAAGCTGTTCGGATGGATTTGATGGGTGGAAAGTACATAAATAGAAGAACTTAAATTTTAAATCATATTTTGAAGCAAACAAATAGAATTTAAAAAATGGGGAGTGCATTACCAAAACAAAGAGTATATTTATGAAACGATATGAAAAAGTTGAAATAAGGTTTGATTACCGCTTACCGCAGTCGTAAGACAGTAGCTTGAACAAAATGTGGCTAACGCGCTGAGCAACCAAAGACAAGATTCCAAACCCGGAGTTGAAAATTTAATTTTTGAATTCATTTCTGTCAATAATATGTACCTGGTAATTCTGGAACTTTAAAAAAAATTACCATCGATTTAAAAAAGTGTTCATTTTATTTTGGCTGTCCAGTATTGATATTAGAAGAAAGCTCGGACGTCGAGATGGGCGTCCGTATTGAGTTAGTGACCACGACAAAGGATACAGCATTATTCACCTTCGAGTTACATATACAATCCTCTAATTGCATCGAGTAGGATCACTGTTAAATGCAGGGATACGAGTTTTGTGGCTTCGTCTACAACTTTCTCGAGAGTCTGTGTTTCTCCTTTGTGTTACCGAAGAGAAGACCCGCGTTGAGAGAAGAATAAATATGCTGTGGATACGTTGCTCTTTTGCTTGTTAGCACCAGAGTCAGTGGCGCGGATCCAAGGGGGGGGGGCAGGCACAGGGGGCACGTGGCCCTCCCAAAAGAGTTAGAAATAGTAATAATAAAAGAATATTTTTTACTTCGAAAAAAAAATCAGTATGTTCATTAGTAAAACGTAAGTCAAAATTAGGCAAAAAACACGAATTATTTCAAAAAAATGTAATTTTTAAAGAACATTTATGAAAGTTTCAATTAACGTTAATGTGTTATTTACGGAAAGAAATGTCTTAAATTGCAATTTCAAGAAACCAATTAAAAAATGTTTTGACGGAGAGACCTCAGCACACCTTGGTATCTTTATGGGCCCCTCTCAAAATCGAATCCTGGATCCGCCCCTGACCACAGTGTGCAAGGTGCGCTTCTGTTTCCGCTGAGATAGGAGGTAAAGGAGCGACAGAGATGTGGGAACATCATCGAGGTAATCCCCAACGGCGAATGGGAAGTTTCCATAGGTACGTACCTGTACCATACACAGTTGGAAAGTGAAACTCAACAAAAGAAAGTTGTTGGGGGTTGATATGCATCCAACGCAATCTAGCGAATAAATCTTTCGTAAACCTTAGATTATTTTAGTAAAGATGGTACTAGATGACATAAATGAGAAAGAAAAATGACGCATAATAAACCAATAAATGACAAAAAAATCATTTATAAAGCAAAAAGTCTAATGTGCCTCATTCAACTATCCATTACAATTCATAAATAAAGATGATACGACTAAACAAACCAATAGGGAATATAACACAATATTACATAATACACTTCTGAACATCATAACTGAATATTCTACACATTACATGAATCACCTTCCTCCTTAAAATATTTGCCTCAGTTGATGTAACATAGTCACCGAAAAGATAACACATATTTGCAAAAATATTTTCGATTTATCTCGAAAACGGTGTCACATGCAGTTTAACCGAATTAAATAAACGGTCAAAGTACTTATTCTTTCAAAAGTTTAATTTTTAAGAAATGACGTCGGTATGAGTCGTCCAGAAACAGGGTTCTATTCCCAATACAGTCAAAGTCAAATCTCAAGTTTGGTTTCGATGCATCAATATGTTCGTGAGGTATCGGATAAACAAAATTATTCACACCTACATACGTACACACACAGGACATTGGATATCATCACCAAAATATAAAAATAACTCTCTCCTGTACTCAATTCGTAAAGATCCGAAGAGATCTCAATTTTTTTACAATGCTTTTTTTACACGTACATTCTGTATAACATTAACTGCGTAATAAACTTACACAAACAATTTTAAAGCAATATTAAAAAAGGACTAAAATATTGTCGATGGCTGACATCAGTGATGAGGAAACACAACGCTCACTTAAACTTCACTCTAAGCGCCGATAACTGTCATCGAACAATTTTCACAATATTTGGAACTTCCATAATACCTGCATACCGTAGTGTTTTCATAAACGTTGCATTTTCGCTAAATAACAAATTAACTTTTTTTAAAATGCTGTGAAATTGTAGGAAAGAGAGACACTTACATGAAAGAGAGATTCTTTGTGATATGACTTTTCAACATGTTGTTATTGTCCTTCATTATGTCCGCAAGAAATGTCTGCATTGTGATTCGTCTATCTGCGAAAACACTGTGTGAGAGTCGATGTATGTACGAGTATGTATGTATGTATGAAACCCCAACTCCAAGAAGCAAAGCACAAACAAACAAATGTACAATATGTGACACGACGTACAAATCAAAGGCAGGGTGGCAGAGCCATATGAGAACGAAACACGAAGGCACAAATCAGTCTGGACTTATCAGTCACCAGAGGAACCTGACATGCAAAGCAGCAATTGAGGAATTGGCAAAATCGGATACGATGAATACCTAATACATGTGTGTATGACAAAGAGCTCGTTGTAAGCCTAAACGAAGATGGACTGACGCTGTGAAGCAAGATTTGAAACAGTTGGGTATTAGTACAACTACTTGGAGAGAAACTGCTGCTAACAGGGAAAAATGGAGAAGTGCTGTGAAAAGACTAATACAAAGAAACCACAACAGAAAAGTAGAAAAGGCCAAAACCAACAGAGTAGAGAAACACAATATTGAAGAGAACTTTGAATGGAGCTGTCCACTCTGCTCCTTCAAAAGACAGGGAAGACAAGGAAGGCAATACGTAATGTCTCACATAACTCAAAAACATCCTATAACAGAACCAGTGAACACTTTAGATGATCCATTGACATGCAGACATTGCCAACAAACAACAAGGAGTAAAGCCGGGATGACAAGCCATCTTCGCCATAAACACCCAGATATCCCACAAGACGACAGCAGGAAACCTATCAAGACCCCCACTCCTGCCAGCTTCCTGTAATATAATATCACACCCACGCAGGATACGCTTTCTTCAGCGTCTCTACCAAACCAAACACCTCCATCTCCACTAGACTCAACACACCCCGACAATTTGACTTGCCCTGACTCTGCAGCCGCAAATGTAAAAACAAGGCCGGATTGAAGGCACATATGAGAAACAAGGAATGCAGAAGACAATTGGAGAGTGGCATCATCGGACACGATGGACGCCGATAATCATCATGTAGGTATGTAGTCGTGTCAGAATGATTTCTAGCAGCATTTGCTGCTTCGGGAACACCGCGTTGCGGCTCCTCTGTGCCCTGGTCGTCGCACACTACCACCGGCTGTTCTCAGACGTCATCCTAATGGTGGGGATGACAAAGAATGACACGCGAATGAGGTCAAATGATGATGAGTGAAAGTCGTGGTGGAAAGAACGGCAAGGGATAACAGGAGATTGCCCCGAGAAAACCTTCCGCGAATTCTACTCTGATCAGAAGAGGTAGAAGGCAAGTACGCTAGGCACCACGTCACTGGCCGCCCTTGTGCCGGTAGATGCCGACATGTTATTGTCATGCGTTGATGTCACGCGTGTTGCCTATCCTGCGGTCGACTCTCGCTCCGACGGACAGTGCGAGGTGTGATGACATCCCAGTCACGTGGCACGCTGAACTATTATTCCCTTCGACGTGGGGTCATTGGACACTCTCTATACGACATAACTGCTAAACCTAAGTAATTTATTCATATTAAATTAGTCTAGTACTTCACGCATGTTTTTTTTTCCTTTTCTCTGTTCCAGATGCCAGTCAGTACGCGCACTATGTGTTCAACACCATCAAACACAACCACACGGGGAAGATAAGCTTCGAGGTACGTAACCTACACAGGAAGGCTTTCATCTATGGCAGCGCATGTCTTCTTTTACAGGGATGGCCAAACTTTAGCCCAGGGGCCAAATACGGCTCTGTTTTATATGTGGTTGGCAGTATGATGATTGTTGTACTGTTCGAATAAGAAACTTTTTCAAACAAGTTTTGTTCGGAAAAATAAAGGAATATGGAATGAATGAAAAATAAATAAATGAACATTATAAACAGCAAAAATTAAGTATATGGTACTACTTGTTTGAGTTTTGAATGGGTAACTTAACTTTTCTGACTATTTTTCATATTTTTCTACATTTCTTTATAGGAAATTTGAATACAACAAGATGTTTTTTTGTGGGGCTTTAGGGCTCGTCAACATCGAACAAGATGCTGTCGAGAAGTGGATGGGTGGATGGGCAGATTCAAATATCGTGATGAAGGAAAATAATCAAAATATACATAAAAATAGCTTTATTAAATTTATTCCTAAAAGTCATTCTTTAACAGAGAAAAAAATGTACAAAACAGTTTAATGAACTTTCCCAAATCCTTGAATTTTTTATTTTACTTTGGAAAGAGAATATTAAAGACAAGGGTAGTAGAGGTTAAAAAATCACAAGAATATCAATGATGTTTTGAAATTATCTCTTAATAATTATTTTGATTTAACAAAAATTGTTCTTCAGATCTATACATCGGTGTGGCAGAATACGTTGCGGCCCGGTTTGAGATCTCTTATATTAATCCTCGACAAATAAAACTATGTTTTGAAAAGCTCTTCATTGTATAGAGGTTATGTTTACAGCGCATAATAAAAATTCGTTGTTTTTTATGCATATTGATTCTTTTTAAAGCGAATGCAAACAAAAATGTAAACGGCTTTGTTTTATTTAGATGTGTCATATTTCTCATGAAAACAACTGTTTTATTGTTCTGCTTGTTCTGCTATTGGATTGGTTTAGAAATGTTATTATTACTGAGTATAACGACCGCCAACTTTCCAAAGCCTTTTCTGAACCAGCCGTTTGTGAAGGGGAAGTTCTGAGACAAGCGCTCCACGTACGTGCGGGTGCCCCACCGGTGGTTCAGGTGGTAGTGTTGTCGCTCATCACACGGGTTTCATTCCCGATGGGGCCAGAAAATTTGTAGCTTTTCCCACTAATATCCCAGTTCATATAGTTGTAACTACTGAAAAGCGAACCTTCCTTCCTCTATCCAGCTGCTCCTAGTTTCAATAACTCTAACTATTACTAACTACTTCTACTAACCCCTCCACGTGGGCCAAGTTGTTGGTAAACCCAGCTAACCTGCCCATCTTCTAACATCGACCTACCACCCAACTCCTAAATCCTATCGCTCCATGTTGATAAGCTTCAATAGCACTTAGCTACGTTTCCCATTTACAAATTCAACAATATAAAAAGAAGTTACGGGTTTTCGCTGCCATCAGCTCAGTTTCCCGAGCAAAAACAAATACAAAAATCAAATCAACAATAATGAATTTAATATTATATGTACATGAGAGTTCTGGGAAAGTGAATAAAAGAAACAAGCTTTAAACAAAATTTGCAATTATTTGAATTGAAATTACTCTTACATCCCTCCCACAGCCGTATTACCTCAGCAATCCAATTAGACCAGAAGTATATGAGATTTCGAAGACATCTCGACACAATGCCTTCTGCGAATTCTCCAACGAGAAATCGAGACGAGGATATACCGCAGCAGCTCAAAGCGTAAAAGCGCTTACACGATCACCGTGGATCGGAATACGGCACACAGCCTGAGATCACATCCCTCTACGAGTGACCCTCCGAGACTACCTTCGCCCCGCTGTATATAAGCTCACTTCGGCTCAAAAATAACCTTCTGGCCGACATCGTCGCACCCGCGGGGTATTGTTCGTGTCGGTACATTACGGTATACTTTCACTTGTGAAATGTTCACTTTCCTGATGAGGAAAACTCAACAGTCCGCCACCAGTTTACACAGTGAAACAGAAAATAATACAAAAATACATTGAAAATATTTCGGCTGTGGTCACTGCGTACCATTTTTATTTCAACATTCCTAAATATTATCGAGCACTCATAAATGTTATTATTTTTACATGAGTTGGTGAGAATAGACGAGATAGAATTCAGACATTGATTATAAATGATATAGAATAGTTGGTATAAGAGAATAGTTCTGATTATATAAAAATGTCACCCCCGAAATTCATGTAAACCTTTATTTAGAGAATTAAATATTATCCCTCTTCCTTGCATATACATTTATAAAGTAGTCGTGTTTGTTGTGACATAACTATTAAAATCCCACCCTTGCTTTCGAAGAAACAGTCAAGTTCACGAGCACAGCACTCCTAATGAGGCTAATATTCATCGTCCTGGTGTGTCAACACAACTCTNTACTTTCACTTGTGAAATGTTCACTTTCCTGATGAGGAAAACTCAACAGTCCGACACCAGTTTACACAGTGAAACAGAAAATAATACAAAAATACATTTAAAATATTTCGGCTGTGGTCACTGCGTACCATTTTTATTTCAACATTCCTAAATATTATCGAGCACTCATAAATGTTATTATTTTTACATGAGTTGGTGAGAATAGACGAGATAGAATTCAGACATTGATTATAAATGATATAGAATAGTTGGTATAAGAGAATAGTTCTGATTATATAAAAATGTCACCCCCGAAATTCATGTAAACCTTTATTTAGAGAATTAAATATTATCCCTCTTCCTTGCATATACATTTATAAAGTAGTCGTGTTTGTTGTGACATAACTATTAAAATCCCACCCTTGCTTTCGAAGAAACAGTCAAGTTCACGAGCACAGCACTCCTAATGAGGCTAATATTCATCGTCCTGGTGTGTCAACACAACTCTTTGCCAAAGAGGTCCTAATCATTCAGGAATAATTTTGTATAATTCCCTAAAAATCTGAAAGATATAAATAAATTGAATCTCTTTAAATACGCACTTAAAAGTCTTTTAATGTGCTATTGTTTCTATCATGTGAAATAATTTACAGATTTTAATAAATGAAGTTATTGAGAGTTTTAATTTCCTAATAAATTTTGTTTTCCACATGACTTCGGATGATGTAATGTAAATATCTCTTAAACTTTATCACGCCATTTTTATAGTACTCTAGATACTGATTAAATTCCTTTTTCATGCATGTGGATTTTGCTCCCTTTGTTTATTAATAGTTTATTTCTAACTGTACGCAACATTGGCACTTTGGTTGTGTACATTTATCTCTGTAACCCCTTTCATCCTGGCCCCGGGTTTTACTCCGAGATGTGGCGAATTTTTCTTGCGGGTGAGGTGGGGAATGTCATTAATATTTTTGTTTAATTAATCTCGAATTTTTACTGCACTAATATATACAATTTATTTTCAATAAAAAATTGATAACAGTAGGTATTTATTAAATAATTCTTCTGTAAATATTAAATCCGCCACTGCCCTTGACCCCTTGATCGGAATTGATGGGATGGTCCCTTGCTTGTCTCCGGAGAGTAGCTTAGTTTATTGCCCCCAACGTGGTCATACGCAGTTTGCAAACTGCTTTTATGACAATGAAGTTTAATTTAATTTAATACACACTTCCCAAACATAAATAAAAATTTATTCTCAAAATAATAATTAAGAAAAGACCCGCGTCTTTGAGACTGCAAGAAGCAGGTTATTCAATCTAGTCATAAAAATATTTTATGCGATTTTAATAATGAATAATAATCTCGGTTGGGATAGGAGAACGAAGATGATGTAAACAACGACGACAACATTTTATGTTAATAAATATTTTTTAAAAGAAATTCTATTATTTTACATTTTTATGCTTCACCTCAAATCGTGTTAGAGCGTGTGAGCTTCGTTCAGCATGAATTTAAAATACACTTCAATGTTACGAATACAGATTATATATACTACCAGAATGATTAAGCGTGATATACTTGTGAAGCTTTAAAAATATATTGAACTCCTGCTCTAAAAGAATTATCATACACAACAAGCTCCCAAATGTGGATTTAAATAGATTTAAATCGAGTGAATGATTTGTTTAATGTGTGCTGCGTTTTGGAAGAACACGATAAAAAGTATTATTTTTTATACATCGCCCTGAAGAAGGTCCCACAGCAGCATGATAGCCGAAACGTAGTTTTATATACTTAGACGTGGTTTGTCATGCGTCGTGCAAAAATATTATGTTTGCAAATAGAGGAATGTCGTCAAACTAGTTAAATCTCTTTGAATAATATCAAATGCTTATGAATATATTGATGATACCTTCAATTAAAATTTTTCACGAAAACACTCCTACAAACCGAATTTAAAACTGCATTCATTGTGTACGGAATCGTGTTCTGCTTGTACTCTACGTCCAAACTTTGAGATTGAGATATTAATGAGCACTCAAGGTAGTCCATTGAAACTTATTTTTACCATTTAATTCTTTTAAAAACACTCCGCGCTGAGGATTTTCAAGCCCGTACTAATCTCGTCTGACTTATTTATGTCCTAAAACGCTGCAACTTTCACGGGGGAAAAAGGTGACTAACTTTGTTTATTGCTTCCCCCCCCCACGTGGGTCAAACGCAGTTTAAATAAAAAGTGTATTTATTTATTTATTTTTAATACTTTGATGCGCAATGATGAAATCCTAGGGATGGCTCCATAATATCCGCAAAATAAGAAAATGCTTCCGAATAAAATACCAATGCCAAGAGGTAACTTAAGTTACTCATTAACTATATTAATCCGAATAATGTAAAATACTTAATTATTTGTATTACACAAATTTCGTGCCTTCTCTCGGTACCTTGCAATAACGATGTTTGGGTTAAGGGTATTTTTTTATCCTTTTATCTACCAGCATTTTATCTGTTCAACCGCGCATTCACATGTAAATTCATGAAACATACTATTATTTCCTTGCCATGTCTTGTACATTTGCAGTATGTCACATGGATATGGATATATTCGAATTATACCAATTCCATACGATGTCTTGCAATTATATTCAAATTCTGTTAAAAACTATATTTTATCACAGTATTACGCAAACATTTTTTACAGAAACTCTAATATCTTTTACTTTACCATTCTCTATATTTAAACGACATCTCGAGATTCGTTGTCTCGCAAGGTCTTCATCTTGCGAGACAACGAATCTCGAGATGTCGTTTAAATATAGAGAATGGTAAAGTTTATTGAAGTCAAGAATATACAGAATATTTTTGTTATAGAAGTCCAAAATATGTATAGTAAAAAAATACAAAATATTTCTTTAATAGCGGTGTAATAAAACATTTTATCTCGTTACGATTTACCAGCGGTATTTAGAAAAATAAATGGGCCCGTTTTGTTATCAGTAGTGTACATTTGCAGTTTGTCACATCTTTACCCGGATAATTAAACGCTAACTCTCTTGAATTCGCATGAGGTAGAAACTACTGTACGAATTTGAAGAGAAAAAAAACTTACGCCATAAGGCACCGAACGGATTCTAACTACACTTAGAATTAGGATTAGATCATGGTGGTATATTCGGTTTATTTGACTTGAATTAGAGTAAAAGTTATAGTCAGAACCGAAAAATTCTTTTATTTGTGGCTTTTGTTGACAACACAAGTCGTTTAAAGTCGCTTTGGCACAAATAAAATAATTTTTCGGTTCTGACTATAACTTTTATTCTATTAGTAACTTAACGTTCAGTCATATTTCTTATGATGGAAATATAAATAAAACTTGGTTTCAACTTATAAATAAGTTTATTGTAAAAATAGCAGTTATAACCTTCGTATGTCCACGTGGAAAGCAATAAACTAATTTACTGTCCGAAAACAAGCAAGGGACCATCCCGGTAATTCCGATCAAGGACCTTGAGGCAGAGGTCGGCTATAACATTTCAACATTTCCCTAAGATGATAAAAGTAGTTCGGTACGTGTTATAATATTAACAGAATGCCAAGAGATTTGTATTTAATAAAACACAAAAAGTTATTAATCTAAGAAAATTCCGAGGCAACGCCGGGAACGAGCTTGTAAATTCATAATTATTTTAACATTTTAGAGTTTGAGCTACTAATAAAAAAAAATACAAAATGGGAAGTTACTGTTTTGTATTACAAGTAGAGATTTATTAATTGTGTACATCATATTGTCCATTGCTTCTTCGATTCTTTTTTAAGAATCCAATAAAAGATACCTAAACAGTTAATGTGTGAATATTTCCTCATCATCCTGTTTCCTAGTATCGGAACATTCGCTAAAGCTCATTAATATTAAAGAGTGAAATCACACTCGGGGTCATCAGTTACTTCGCGGTCTGTAATTGAATTTGTGGTTAATCGTGCGTGCACTGTACTTGATGCGAGGGATGGTAGTTTAATTACATAAAGTGCGATGGGACCACTGGATGTACTTTCCTCTCGCATTAATTTTCTTCCGTATTCATAATTCAATATATTAATTTAAATTTATGGACACGTGGACATTTTAAAATTTAATTTATACTGTATGTGAATCTGACGGTGACAACTCACTTCCATCGTCGTAGGAATGTTATTAGGAACTCACAAAAAAATGTATTCTGTCTCAATACGAATTTCTACATTCTCATATACGTAGAATAAAGAAAGTTTTGTAATCGTGAAAAAATTCGAAAGCGAGATTACGACGGAAATATCCGTCTTGGTTATCCCTGATTCAGAAAAAGTGTTTTTTGGCATAACGTCCGTCCGTCTGTGCGCAGCGGTTCTGAGTAAATGGACGAATCAATTTGATTCGCATTTCGTATTTACGGTAGAATTTACTTGTTGTCGATGCACGTGCTCTATTTATTTATTTTTTACTTTAAAGTAAAGGGTTCTTCACATGAAAGTCGAAGAACATGAAAGTTGAATGTTTCTCAGAAACGGTTACAACGATTTTGCTTAAATTTTCTGTACGTAAAGTACAAATTCGTACGCATTGCATCAGCATTAGCGATAATTCGCTTGAAAGTTTGGTACAGACGCTAAGATTCAATTTTTTGTAATTAAGCCTCCTGTGGAGGCGCTTTTTGCAGTCTCCCGAGAAGGTGCCGTACTCATTGTAACCAGTGTAGAATTGAATATTATTCCGATTTCCAAAATGAAAATAAGAGTTTATAATTACAAATGATTGTATAACTCAAGCTAACATATTATGAATATTATATTCAAGTACCTTTCATCACGAATTTTGATTATGATAAAGTATGGTGACATAGAATAAGGAAATAATTTTGAAAACGGACCGTGGAACTTTGAAACATTAAACTATCAAACGCATTGGGAGCGCTGAATTGTTGTGAACTCAAAACAATAGGAACCAGTCGTTACACGTAAAGACTTGTTCATTCAATTTACAATACAATGAAATTGGGGACTTAGTAAGCTAATGTAGCAACAAAAATCAGCTTTAAATTGATCTGAAAGAAGAGAAGTCCTCGTTGTATTATAAAAGTGTTCAAAAGATATTTAAAAAATTAACTCTTTTATAGGTACAAAACTGAAAAATTGTAATAGATACAAATAACACACAACATATTAACGAGTAGACTNGTAAATAATACTTATGTGGCAAGGAGTGAGTCATGTAACCACGAACGAAAACAGTCTCTTATTTGACGCAACACAGCGTTGATAAATTCGACAAAGCATAATTGGGAGAAACAGCTCACCAAGTTCCCGGAATTTATCCCAAAATCGTAGGTTGAACACGTTTGCAGCCATCGGAGGGCAAATGTTTTTTTGTTTTTTTTTTTAACGTTGACATGTTTGTAGAATTGAAGCCATGTCTCCATGTCAATGCATGGACATCATTCAGAAAAGTACAAACGAAGTCGCAAATCTGTTGATGCAACGTTTTGAGTAAGAAACAGTTGCTTTGTCTTTGAAGGTAGTTCTAGCGTAGGTAGAATTAAATCACTAAAATGTTTTAAATCGACATAAATAATCAGAGTTACAAAAATTTATTGTGATTTCAACGTTAGAAAAACATACTTCACCGGCAATTTAAATGAAATAATTGCAATTATAATTGTTGATGCAATACATTGCGTCTTATAAAAAACACTTATTTGCAAAGAAAGACTCATTTTTAAATCACTAAAGTGATGGAAGTTTACTTTTTTATTTGTGGTAAATTTTCCTTTGTAGTATATTTTACATCACTTTTATCTAAAAAGGTCACCGGACATTTGAGAAAACTATTTCACTTTTTCCGAGGTGAGAATCATAAATCTCAAAACCGTTGCGCTCGGTCGCCATGTTTGTTCATGCTCTCGTGCATTTCAAACGAGTCAAGCGAGTTCCTGAATAATGTTTATACTTTAATATTATTAACTGATAGACTGAAATTGAATCATGTTTTCTCCATCATTATTATTCATATTGTTGTGTTTTATAACAATTACAATGAATAGAAAGAAAACAATTATATATCATTGATTTGACTAACTTGAATGTAGGGCTGGTCACAGTCTAAAATTTAATAATCTAATGATGATGAACGTAAATAGAGGTATAAATCTGTGAAGAACTAAACTGAATTATTTTTACAAAAATCCCAAAATTTCCACGGCTACTCAGCTAGTTTACTAGCAACGAAATCAAGGGGGTCTAAACGCCTAGAGGGTGAAATCCGGCAATTAAGGACAAGCATTTGTATCTGTAAACCTGGTTTTGCTTGCTCCCAACTGAATGCGCTCCGTTTGAAATGGATGCCAGATCCCTTTCAGATGTAGTGCGTGACCTGCTTCGCAATATTGTCCTCGTTGCCATATTTGCCAAATCCGTGTTGTGCTGCCAAGGGGGAATCCCTTAAAATTATTGTATGTATTTATATGTATATATGAATATTTCTTTCTTTCTTTTTCATTTTCAGTGTCTTCATTTTATCCAGTTTATCGACCATCTGGCCCAATCTGGCCACTACCTGTGTTTTGGTATCTCTCTTAATGATGTTATTTCCTTATCTAAATATTGCATCTTCTTTTATTCTTATATCTCATATCTCTCATTCATTTTATCTCTTGTTTCTTTTCCTTTGCCTTCTCTCAATTATCTCATTATCGGTGTTTGTCATTTTATTTTATTGCCGTTCCTGGCCGTATATGCTTCAGTGTCAAATATGATCTCCGTCCCTACCGGGAGGATGTGTGGAACTTTCCTCTATTTAGCTTCATGCTTTTCTAATACACATTATGGTATTTACATATTCTTCAGAGCTGTTATATACTTGTTCGTCTCAAATGTATTTCGTCTCGCGGAAAATTTTCGGGGGAACAGAGTTTAGATATAATAATATAGATTGCCGTATCCAAGAATTACAACTGCGGTGGTACGCAGCAAAGGGTTCACATTCCCATCATCTGAATTATATGATGTGAGACATTGAAGTGAAAAGATACAAATTTTCTGGACCTTCCTTGAATCGAACCTGGGATCTCTCCGTTGCAAGCGAAAGCACTAACCGTGAGCTACCGAGTCGAACATGAAAGTGTGAACTGGATTTCAAACAATTTAGTAAAGCGAAATTACAAGAATAACCGGATATGAAACAAAACATAACTCATGTTGAGCGAAACATATTTTGAAGGTTCTGGTTGTAAAAGAGTAATGTTTCTTTAGTAATATGGAAAGTACTAAGTATCGATGTACAGGGTATTCAAGCGAAGCAAAAAGTTTCAAGGTATTTGCTAGAATCGACGAAACTAAAAATACTACTATTACAAATAAATAAACAAATCTCAATATCAAATTATATCATTTCTTCATACCCCATAAGAAAATGTAGTATTCATAAGAAAATGTTGCGGTATCCTTCCATGTCGGTAAAGATGAAGTCTAGGAGATCTAGTCTCAAACTTTCTCGATAATTGGCGTTCTATGTGTGAGCAATTTTTTCCCCTCAAAAACTCACCAACAAATCGACAAATCAGAAAAACCAAACCTAATAATGAAGTTTGGTTCTTTTTGGAATAGAGCCCTGATAATAGACATCTCATTCCAACGTAGCCTGTTTGCGGTTTGTTATTCCTTATAAATCGATGTCTGAATATTCCTTATAAATGTAAATAAATAAGCATTAAAATTAGCACACACATTCTCACACTCACATTTGTCACATCCGTGCGTTTCAAAGTTAATGAATTATATTTTGTCTATGCTTATGTTAATGTAAATGCTTGGCCGACAGTTTTAAAATATTGGTCTGTAGCACGTGAATTGAAATTCGTGTACAATTCGTCACAAAATATGTCCAAGTGGTAAAAAATATCAATGAATAGTTGAAAGTACCGCTCTCCAGATATTTTTGGGAGGTTTTTTATATTTATGCAAACTTTTAGCAACAAATATTCTCAAGAAAATCATGTTTTTCTCATATTTTTTTTTCTTTTTACATCTATAAAAAGTAAAAAAAAAATTGTCAAGGATAAAACTTAAAATTTTTGGACACTTACAAAATTCTTCTTTATAAACAATCTGTATCAACACGAGATGTATAGTTTATACAAAATGTCTGAAAAACAAACACTACATAAAAAGCTCTGACATTTGAATCACTTACGAAATTCTTCTGAGTATGTTTAAAATTTTCTTGGGGATGGGATGTGGGAAACTCTGTAACTCTCCCCATTTAACCAGAGCGGGTGGTTCATCAATTATATTTTAGGGATAGTGGTCCATTGCGTTTTAAAACACTGTAACCGAATGGGGCAGACAACTTAATTACGTCGTGATCAAGAGTAGTTAATTAGAAATTAAATTGTATTGTCCCAAATAAATCGGTATAATACGTTTGGATAATTGCAATTGTGGAATATTCCAAACAGAACAAAAATGATTGAATTCAACCTTGTTTACGCTCTCCACTTGAACGCAAAATATAAATATAATGATAATAATAATAATAAATTTATGTCATTAAATCGTTAATTGTTTCTGATAATTTTTTATTTCTCTTCTACAGTATTTAATTCTATCTAAACTTTATGTATTACATCTTAAAATTCTCTATTGTGCAACACATTAACAAATGTTTTTAAACTCTTGTAAAAGAGAAAAAGATATTTTAACGTAGGATATATGTTCTGGAAAATTTGACGAACTCGTCCCTTTGCAGACTCATTAAATGTTGTTCCAGTGTTGGAATACGGAATACCATATTTAAGGTATTGTATCCGTGAGAGGGACTAAAGTTTAAGGAACCTCCCCCCCCCCCCCCCCCCCCCCCCCCCCCCCCCCCCCCCCCCCCCCCCCCCCCCCCCTTTTTTTTTNGCCTTATGGCACAAAATTATTTGACTTTCAATTACTATGGGCTTACATGAGAAATTTTTCGTGGTCTTATGTTTAGTCGATATCATGACACAACAGCAAAAAGAAAAATTACTAAAACATACTGAATGAAAATAGCAACACAATGATGTTAATGTTTTTGTAACTTACACGGCATCTAAAAGAATAATTCAACAAAAAAATACTGTTTAACCGGAAACTGCAGCCGTCTCTCGTGATATAATGAAATCTTTGTTGAAAAGAGGAGTCAAACGAGAATCTAAATTTATCTCCAAGTCTGAGCACAATACAAGCACCTGTCCTCGCACAGCAGCACAAGATCACTTCTAGGAATTATTAATTAATTTGAACTCCTTAGATGTATATTTCCACGCATCGTGCATAGTTGACAACTTGACTTCAGAGGTGTTAGTCAAATCCCTGAGATGAAGAATTGTTTTCTTTCCTTTACGATTCTAGTTGTTTTAAAAGCGCAACAATGTGAACAATAACGGACAAGAAACATGATTTAATTTCTATCAATGTGTTCAATATTCAGGAACTCGCTTGACTTGTTTGAAATGCGTAAGAGCATAAAGTATAAACATGGAAGCAGCGGCCGAGCGCAACTCTTTCTCGTAATTTTGGAGGAAAAAAGTGAAATGTCTTCTTTTTTTTCTTTTAATGTGCGGTTACGTAAAGATAAAAACGTTGTAAAAAATACTACAAATCAAAATAAACTTCCATCACTTTCGTGATTAAAAAGTTGGTCATTAAAAACAAAAAAGTGTTCATATTGAAATTGTAATAAATACTTCTTACTCTGTTTATTTCTGCTCATTTGAGATATTTTTGTGATTTAATACTCTGCCTACGCCTTGAGTACCACCTTAAGAGCGTCAAATGTAAAATGCATTTGCTCGACAACTCCCCAGTAATTCGGTTTATTTCTTTCATAGTGGAGACGAACCTCTTCGAACAATGCACGTACACTTCATGGATCTAAAAATTGAGAAAGTTTAAATGTAATTTTTTTAATGTTCTGTCAAAATTATTTCTAATGTGATGAATCTACTGGGCCTCAAATGAGATGGACAGGGTTATCCCGCTTTTTCCATCGGGTAGGGGTGGATGTTTTGTACACTCTCGCTACGCTCTTGCCTCGAGACGGCATCTATTGACATAAAAAAANATACGATTTATAAACAATACTTTCCGAAAAATCTACAGTTTGATAATAATAAGTACTTCAGAAATATATTTTTTTTTGTATTTCATTAAATACAAATTTGTTGCAATTATATTAATTTTATAACACGTACCGAAGTATCCTTATCGTGTTGAAAATTGATCGCCTCTGCCTTAGGGTCCTTGATCGGAATTGATGGAATACGTCCCTTGCTTGCTTCCGAATAGTAAATTAGTTTATAGTCCTCCACGTGTTCATACACAATTTCTAACCGGTTTTTNACACAATTTCTAACCCGTTTTTTTTTACAATAAATTTATTTATTTACGAAAGATCCATGGTAGTCTTCGGAACAGACCATTATTTTTGAGTGTTCCTGTGTTATCGACGGAAACCAAGATATCATGGTATATTGTGAGATTCCTTGAGTTCCTGAGGTCAGTATTCTCTTGTCTCTGTTGGTTCTCCCTTGGGCCCTTGACCTTTTCCAGGGCGGAGGTCCTCTCCAGTCAGCTCGTCCCTCTGGAGCGTTGCGCTCTTCCCGAGTAAACCCTGAAGGTCCTCTCTGGCCCCGCTTACCGTAAACATCCCGCGTCGCGTCCTCCATCTCAATTTCACCTTCCACACGGCGCAATCTCCTTCCACACGGCGCTTGTGTCCACTCTCGCATTGTGTCGATTGTTCTTTCGCGTAAACCCGCAGTAAGTAACACATTGGGCCAAATCTCTCTAGAAACGCTCTAAAATGTGTTGAAAATGTTTTCAAGGTTATTGATTTTCATTTCAGAAACAAAATGGTGGGTCCAATATAGAGAGCATGAAATAAAAAAAAACAGGATAGAATAGAAAAATATTGATTTATCTGTAACTAAAGGTAATCAACATGAAAAGTGAAATAAACATGAGATACATGATATATGTATTAGCAATAACAGTCGAGAATATGCAGGTTTATACAATTACCTTAAAAATTTATTTTACCACGTTTCAAACACCAAAAAGACAAATAACCATAACATATCTTATTTTAGAGAAATTTTATCTCCTCGATTCACAAACTTAACTAACAAGACTTCGCCGGGCAAACATTTTGTAATACGTAAGTGAATCAGTACAAGTAATCAAATATTTATGCAAATCCATAATTGACGCAATTTTTATATACGTCAGACAAAAACGCGTAAGGACATTGTACATGCAAATAATCTACTTTTTACCAGGAATATCGGTCACCAAACCAAATTACAATCGACAAACTAGGTAATAAGTTATAAGCACTTGAATAGTTGTGAACAATTTATCCACCTCATGCATTTACCTCACGCTGTCCAAATTACATTACCGCAGAAGGACTAGAAAAAGGAATGGTTTCCGTTTCTCTTTCATTTACCGAAATCCCTCCCCCTCAGATCGCACAGAAGTTAACTATTATTATGGTTTTCCTTCTTTCCACTTTCGACACAGTTTTTCATGCGTTTCAGATCCAACGTGCGTCGGTTTGGAACCTTCAAGATTAAGCTGATGCAAGTGACCCTCCACAGCTATGCACAGCTGTTCAACTCTCCTTCACTATTTATTGCGGACAAAAGTAAATCATGTAAAATATTTGTAAAATATAACATATTGATTTATCTTTAATATCACAGTGGTGGTGGTGGTGGTGGTGCAAGATTAAAAACTCCCTTGTGTGAAGTATTCATCCGCTTCTTACGATGTAAAGAGTGTTGTTGTGTTTATTATAGACAATAGACAGAAAAAAAATTCATTGTATAAGGATTTATATTTTCCCACCAAAATCACTCTCTTTCTTTGAATTTGAATAGGTCTAATTGTAGTACTTGACATATTTTAGGTTATGATACGTTGAAGGGCGTATATTTTTGCGCATTTGTCACGCGAGACTTTGTTTCCTTGTTTTCACAATTGACGAAGCGCACTTGAAGATATTTCTCTTATACACATCTA
>NNCF01126315.1:1209323-1226391 GCA_002313205.1 Laupala kohalensis
TCTCCCTTCCCCCCCCCCACCCCCACTCCTCCGACCCCTTTTAGTCATCGTCCTCTGCTCCTCTGCTCCTCTGCTCTGTGGAGCTCTGCCCATCTCTCTCTTACGAAAACCCTCACGTCGCAGACAGTGGACCAAAATCATAACGTTTCCGTCCCGAGTTCGTGTTATGTCTTCTCTCCAGAGAACTGAACCGCAAACACGAACCTCGTCCCCCGGAACTATTTCCGGTTTTGATCGGGAACCGTAATTTTCAAATGTTCTTTTCACTCGTATCCGGATTGTTTTGTGACAACTCTCGGTTAGGTGAAAAATAGCGACGAGCCGGGAATCGAACCCGGGATATCTGTTTTGATCGCAAGGGTGAGAACCACTACACCACCCGTTCGCCTCTCACAACTGTACACCACCTCCACGCAGACGTAATAACGCAAATAAATATATGCATGATAATTATTTTATCATTCAATTCTAGTATTACACCTAGAACTTCGTTTGTTTGATTTTTCTTTCTCGTCCACTTTGTGTATAGAAAGTGCTGAAATCGTAAAAAAAAAATTCGAGAAATTTTCGTTTTCGAGAAATTAGTCTCATACCGAAAAGGTATTTTGAGTTTTTAATTCTGCCCTTCTCTCTGTATGTTAGCAGCGATTATGACTTTATAAATGAGTCAATTCTGTTTAATCTTCATTTTTGAAAAAGTTTGTGGTCCTTCATTCCTTATGACATCTTTGAATTAAAAAATAATTTACTGTCATATTTTATGCTCATTTTAAACAGTTATGCACATCTGGGATAAATTATTTTTCTTCAGATTTTTATCGCTTCCGTTTTAAGTTTCTGCGAACATTTTGTTGAAAAGGATGTATCTTTTTTCGTAGCGTGCTAATGTTAAATGAAATAAATTTTTTACTTGTCGAGATATCTGCTTGAAATAAAACCCATCTCAATCCACGTAAAGTTATCCATAATTTATTATCAAATATTTGTTTGGCTTTTTTTCATGGAAGGAGTGAAGACATATCTACAATATTTCCTCCTCCACAAAGATACAAAACACTTCTATATAATATTAAAATTTGAAACCATAAACATCTTGCTTCTTATCAGATCGGTTTGTCTAAAATAGTGTAGAAAGAAACTCTGAAATGTTTATGAAATAATTATTACTTAGATTGTACGATTTTATAAAACAAGTTCTCAATAATTGTGCTGATTACATCTGTCATAATTATATTATTAAATTATTAACTTTAACAACCAATTTATGTATCACCTCACAATACGTAAATTTTGTAAATGAAACACATATTTTAGCCTCGAAAAGGTTGTTAAACTTTGTAATTTAATAAATTCTTAATGGCGTTAGTATATTTTAGAAATCAAGTAATAGAGTTAAGCTGATAAATATCTTGAATCTTACGTATAATTTATTAATATTACCAAACGCCTTAATTTTGTATGGTAATGTAATAGGCATGAATATTGATGATAATTGCCTTCCATTATTATTATTTTCTCCTTTTGTCGCTTTACTGACTGCAATAACTCCTTTGTAACGTAAAATTTAAAAGATGATAATCTTTATAAAATACTTCTGTTAATACAACAATATATCGTCGGTAAATCAAATGCATCAGACAGAGATTAGTTCAAGTGGGTCAATTTGATATATATTGAAGCGGATAGTACTAAAAATCGAAAACACGTAATTTTTTTTTGAAACGACAAAATATTTTCAGTTAATAACAAAATATAAGGGGTAAAACCACAAAAATTGTAAAAACAGAAAATTTTGATAGCATGAATACTTTTTTTTTTTTTACTTTTTAAAAGAATGGAAATATTTTGCTGAGTGTATTGTAGGTAAATTAATATGAAAATTATTGTTCATATTTTTCTATAATATGTATAAAAGTGTTTTCAAGTTTAGTTTCCATTATTTTTGAACCATTCACGAAACAAATACTCCTCAGACCCGTAGTGAAGTTTAAAATGTGGCACTTGGACCCACTGTACACTGTTCCTCACGACATAAAATCCCCGTGCGATTAGGAAACTCTGACCACTCCTGGCACGTAATGACTCACGCCCACATCACGAAGTGAGGTTTCTCTGGCTTTACTTTGTCTCCCTATTTTCTCAGCTTCATGAGCTCAAACCCCCAGCTCCGAAGTCATAGCGAATGCAAAAACTTGGAGATCAAAAAATTGTCTTTGTGAGCAGGAGATAACTTTTGTATGGATACATTGAGGACTCTAGTAGAATCTACCTACTTTATCACACCATTGCTGTAGTGCTTTCAAAAAATCTGATTACTATTTCGAAACTATTTCCTTGCATGCTTGTGTTCTCTTGTTATTCATATAAGTTTAGTTTTATATGTTTTCAGCATTGGCACGGTTGGGTTGATTCTGTAGCCCCATCCTGGCCCGGGTTTTTCTCCGGTTTTCCTTCGGGTAGAGACGGACTTTTTATAGACTCTAGGTTCACGCGTAGGATTGGTATCTATTGAAATAATAGATTTCGAAATTAGTGTTATTTAATAGTTACGATTTATCAACAATAGTCTCCGAATAATCTACAGTTTGATAATAATACGTACTTCTGAAATACTTTTTTTGTTTTATTAAATACAAATTTCTTGGTATTCGGTTGTTGTTATTATTATAACGTGTAACTTACTATTTTTATTCTTATCTATGAATTTTTTGCTGAAATATTGAATCCGCCTCTGCCTTAGCGTCCTCGATCGGAATTGACGGGATGGTCCCTTGCTTGCTTCCAAAGATAAAATTAATTTATGTCCTCCACGTGGTCATACGCAGTTTGAAACTAATAATTTAACGGACAATCAGTGTTATTACTCGCGTGAAAGTTGTGATTCGTATGTAAGTATTATTTCTTAAGTTGATATTGGTTTGTATTTATTTAAATGTAAAATTTTTATTCATTTGCATTGGTGGATCGACATTATTAGTGTGTAGATTTAGTTTTGTACCCAAAATCTTTTTATTGAACTAATGTAATATAGGAGTACGTATTTGATTTTTTACTACTAAGTGAAATACGTTTTCGAAGTAATATATGATTTTTTTTATTTCTTAATTATAAAATAACTTGGTCTGAATGTATACCTGTCTTATGAATTAATTCATTATTTTTGTTGTCTCATATAAAATAGAATAAAAGTGGAATTATTGATTCATAATTGTTTACATTTAGTTGTTCATGATTAAAATATTTTCCATTAATAGTTATTACGGAAGCTTAATCAAACTGGCTATCCGCAAGGTTCGAATACTGATTTAATTATTCCGCATGTGTTCCTCAGTCGTCAGCGTTACCCACATTCCACGGAACACAATTACCATATGAATAAATAAGCTTCGGTAATATTATTTGCAGTTTGACCTCGTCACAGTGCAGTAAAGATAATGTCATAAAATTAATTATATCATTCTAACGCACTCTGCAAAGTTGTTTCAGTATATCATATTGTGCCAATGGTTACATCTTTTGCAAAAAAAAAAAAANAATGTCTATTGTCATTATGAAAATTTGTTCCAAATACATTTTTTAAATATTTTTTTCTTTCTAGAAGAGAAATTTTTTAATTCACCTCATTTACAAATTGTAATTAAAAAGATAAATATTGGGGGTTGAATAATTAGATATTCGTAAGTACAAGCCACACGTTGCGGCGCTAATTGTAATAGAAAAAATTGTGTCTATCAATAAGAGGCAATTCCCCCCAGAGAACTTACATCTAGTAAGTACGTGCTTGACAAACACGGGGCCCCGAGCTGAGTCTGGCATTACTCCCACTTACTTGTGCGAGGCTCCTTCCTTTCTCTTTCATGACCTCCCTTGGTCACCTCTTGTTCTTTTCAATCCCGACGCTATTAGGGCCAGGGTATCTTTCATTTTCCTCATTTTTTGTCCCCCCCCCCTAATTTCTTGTCCTCAATGTTTTGGTTTTGAGATATGTTTTGATATGTTGTAATTCAGGAGGGCTTTTAGTGGGTATGGTTGAGTCATTCGGCGAGTCCCTCACGCGGGGAGAGTCATGTTGGCTCTCCCTAGTGCGTAACTGTATTTTCCCTACCTGTAGAAGTTTTTAGGGTTCCAATGACCTGTGATGTCGACATGAGTCGTAAAACCCCACAAAAAAACTCCTGAACATCACATGGGCGAATTCAACTACAGAATTATCTTTCTCCTTAAAATCCTTCCATTTGCCTGAGAGGCAATTAATTAATAATTACACTTACCTCACCCACTCGGCAAGCGTTCTCAGGGTTACATGCTGTCCTATTATAAAGATATGAAATTTTGATCGGGGTCCGGCCCATTATCTACGTGGAATGTGCATTAATCTTTTGTAAATTTATAAACACAGCTTTTATTAACATTGGTTTAATCATTTACTCTTCGTTCAAATATAACACTGAAGAAATTTCCCACTTTCACTTCCATCCCACCAAAACTACATGCACTAACTACTACAAAACATTTTACAATTTCACTAAAATAATCACTTTGTAGAGACTGAGTCCGTTTGAAAATTACTTAGAATTATGATCTTTTTACCACAGTTTATTGTACTGATAAAATCAGCTGACAATCAACAGATATGCGATGCACAGTCCTTACAATGACCTATTCATAATACAAAAGGAAAAATCCACTCCCTTGTTCTATGAAAAACCACCACTTAATTTTGAGGTGTCTACTCAACGTCATTTCACTCATCTTTTATTGTGTGAAGACAGTGTTTCACGACGGCCACCCTTCGTTCTCACCCTCCGTCCCTTTTCGTAAGTTTTCAAAATTTAGTTCCACGTCGTTCTACAGCTTACTAATTGGAATCTTATACAGGCGAAGGGTGCTCCGAACAGACCTTTTTTTCATTTCATCTACGAAACTCAGCCCACTCGTACTTTTCCTAGGATTTGTCACCACCTCACAATTTCTTATTTGTTCCACCCTCCCATTTCTAACGACGATTGTGCTTTCTCTTTCATCAATTTATTTTGAAATTACCCAGATCCTTTTTTCAGAACTGCCGAAACTTATGATAGAAAATAACACCAGATGCTTGCCATAAATTTCGGGTCATACCTCGACGCTTCCTCAAGCGAGGGTCAATCCTCCCCCCTCCATAACCTATTGCTCGACCTCCGACGGACCCTTCGCCCGAAAAAGTTTTTGCCTGCGCTCGTTCCAAGGTCACTATTGACAAGTGGTTTTTTTTTCGTGCTTGCGTGGACTCGCGAATAATAGATTTCTTCCATTTTTTTATTAAAAAATAGTAATAAATAATTATTTATTACAATATACACACAAGAAGCTGTTATATAAAATATTTAAAGTATCCCTGCTTGAAATATTTCATTAATGAGAAATTCAGTAAGTTGTCAGCGGGTAATAAGAATTGATCATTCATAGTAAACAAAACTAGTAGTGCAAAACCATTGCACATACTTTCTCATATAAATTTCTGCATCTGCTCCATAAAGTGAGAAAAAATTCTGTAGTGAAAGGGTCATTACTGACGAGTGGTCCTCTATACTTTGGTCGTCTTCCAGTGCTCTATTCATGCACAAAGTCGCTAGATGAACTCATTACTGTGTTTTATTTTAAATTTGAAGGTAAAATTAACATTCAGAATATTATTTCAAAACATATAGCGGCATATCAGTCTTATAAAATCGTAAAAGTGTGGTGTAAATGTATTTTCGTTGTAGACAAAAATTGGTGAATTTTCTTGTCTGCAGTGCGTTTGCAGTCTTCCTATGTATTTTATCATTATTATTTCTTGTATTTCAGTTTACGAATAGTGTATTCTACATCTGCTTGGTTCATTTACACTGCTAAATATTTTTCAAGCTTCTTGAAACAGTAAACTAATGTATAAGTGTAGCAGACAGAAATTATTTTACTGCGTCTATACCAAACTTTCAAGCGAAATACCGCTAATGCGGATGCAATGCATACTAATTGTACTTTACGTACAGAAAATTTCAGCAAAGTCGTTGGAAGCGTTTTTGAGAAATATTCGAAAGAGTACTTTCACCTTCATGTGAAGTTCCCTTTGTTTTAAAGTAAAAAAAATTAGAGCACATGCATCGACAAGTAAAATCAATCGTAAATACGAAATGCGAATTAAATTATTTCATCCATTTACTCAGAATCGCTGCGCACAGACGGACGGATGTTACGCGAAAAAACGTTTTTTAAATCAGAGATGACCAAAACTGATATTTCCGTCGAAATCTCGCATTTTTTCACAAATTTTTTCCCAAGATTACAATACCTTCTATGTCCTACGTACATGAGAAAGTAAAATATAATATTAGTTATTTCCTGACTTTCGAAGGAAATGTCATTTCTATAACGAAATTAACAAAACGTATGTTATTGTAATTCATAATGAATACTTAATAAAAGGAATGAAGTCTTAACGAAACATGATAAAAATGAAAATATTGTTAGTCTGGTGGATGATGTATCCGATCAAACCTTAAGAATTCCTATCACTAATATAATTATTAATGTAAAATATTACAAACTTACTGCAATAAATCAAATACTTGTTGGTACACGGTAATCATATTCTTGTTTAGCTAAAAATATCTTTAGTTGCGATTCGAGCGATAACGATTGTCATTTAGTTTTCTTGTGTGGATTCATACATTAAAGGAACACAAATAATCATCAATATTACAATCGACGTCTCAGAATTTACTTTTGATTTTTAGTTACGTGTCCTTGGTATCCAAATTTTTTTTTAACTTGAGGACCAATTTGAAGAACAAAAATAGCATACCGGCGGCGTTCTTCAATTTCTCCGAGTGACTGCTCTTGTACCTCATTACAGCATGTATTAGATCAATATTTGAACCATAAAAATATAGGCACACCATACTACCACGACTTTAAAGTTAACAAAACAGCGAACTAACGAAACGTATATCTTACAAGTATATTAGACAAACGTTTGAAAATAAAATAAATTTATTTATTAAATTATTACAAGTTTGGAAGATACATCATTTGTCAGGATATTTTGACACAATTTTCGTAGCTTTTCTTGTGTAGATGCGTAATACGTGAAGATCTACAATAATAATAATAATAATAATAATAATAAATTTATTGTCAAAAAACAGTACAAACTGCGTATGACCACGTGGAGGACAATAAACTAATTTACTCTCCGGAAGCAAGCAAGGGACGTATTCCATCAATTCCGATCAAGGACCCTAAGGCAGAGGTGGATTCATTTTTTTTGCATAAGTTCCTAGATAAAATAAAAAGTTAGCTGCGAGTTATAATACATATATAATGTCAATATGTTTGTAATTTAACGCAAATATGTTTGTAAATTTTAATGTACAAGTTATTATCGAACTATAGATTATATATAGTATAGAGTTGAAAAAACACTAAATTTACGATTTATTGTTACAATAAACACGTCCCTAGACAACGCCTAGAGAACCTGTATAAGAAATCCGCCTCTACCCGAAGGAAAACCGGAGAAAAACCCGGGCCAGGATGGGGGATCCACTGTGGGTCGAACATTGATACCCTGTCACCAGAATAAGTTTAACTGCTTGTGACATAGTCCGTCCAGTCACGGGCCGGACAATACCCTCTCCCTGGCCAAATCCGGCCTGCATGCCGTAGTTTGGAGACCCTTGTCCTCTGACATGACGAAATACCATACGTCATACAGAAGAGTCAGGCGGGTTGCATTACTCCTATATTTGTTAACTTTGATTGTTGAGTGGACCATCTGTATGGAAAGAGAAGGTTGAGTTGAGTACGGAGGAGACTGTGATGGGTCCAAGTCGGTGATACAGAAATCTTGTGATTGGCCTACCCATCTATGCCGAACACAATTACAGTAGAACCTCGATTATCCAGGGTAATGGGGGGAAGGGATCGCAAAACTACGGTTAATCGAGACACTTCTTGTTTAACGAATTATGTACATATACATACACACATACATACTTACATACATACGTGTGTAGAATGTCACGTTATCAAGGGTTGAAATATGAAGTAATCAGTCTTCGTTTCTTTGCGGTTTTAAATGATTTTCCAAACTTCAGTTCTGTTCTTTCTCTAATTCATTACATCAAGGAATTGTAGCAACCTACGTACAACCCTGGGAATAGTTGGATTTATATATGTAGTATTTTTTTTTTCGGAGGAAGAATAAGCAGCATGGTTAATCGTGAATACGGTTAATCAAGACTCGAATTATCGAGGTTCCACTTTACGTCAAATGATAGTCATCATAGTACTATGCAAAGGAGAAATTTGAATTATTGAAAAGGGTAACAGTAAGACCTTCAAAATTCGGAAACAATTCATCTAAAGTGAAGTTAGGAGAAACATTGATGAACTAGTATATGTCTTTCGTACCGAAGTGTACGTTGTTTTAATTTTAAACTATGAAAATTAAATCCAAATTACTTTGTGTAGATGCTAGGCTAACAAATTTCTTAATTTTAAGTTGCTTTAAATTAACATGAAGAATGAAAAAACACAAGTTTAGTTTTTTGTATTTTAAATCATTATTTATATTTTAAGTTATACATTTCTGAAAATGAGACGTATTTTTGGATATAAGGAATATCATTGAGTGAATTGTACACTGTCTGGTTTCAGCGAATTAATTATTTCTGATCACGATAATTGTTTTCATGGTAGGTGGAAGTATTTCTAGCTCTCAATTCAGATTTCCAAGTATATACAATTATGTTCTGATTTTGTTAGAATTTAATTTATTTCAATTGCGAATTTGTATCTCATTTATTCTTCACTGTCATCTTATATCAATACATTTTATTTGTATTTCCCTGGGTAACATCTTCGTCCAGTTACATATTAATATTTTATTTCCTTTGTGCTGTTAACATTAGGCATTAACGTAAAAATTAATAATAACAATGATAATGCAAAGAATTGTTACTCGGATTATTACAAAGATAATGTTATTACTTACATATTTTTTGTCAATTTTTTAATAATTTATTTGAGAAAACAAACATATTCAATTAATTTTTCATTCTACTACTATTAACGTACATTATATCATCAAAATAAATAAATAACTTAAGACTTACGACCTTATAATGGACGAATACCGTTTACTTGATAAATAAGGTCGCATGTCTTCTATATTTTTATTGTTCCTTTCTANACGAATACCGTTTACTTGATAAATAAGGTCGCATGTCTTCTATATTTTTATTGTTCCTTTCTACAATTGCGTTATACAGAATGAGTCTAAGCTTTTCATTAAGATACGTCGTAACATAGGTTCTTTCATTTTATGTATATAAATGATTGATAGCTAATTTAGTTGGTGAGATATTGACACTTTTATTGGTTTTCGATACGATACTGCTATATTCCTCAGCTAATTCAAAACCCCTGAAAAGATTGAAAAAAAGATATAATATGTATTAAAAGAAGAATATATTGAAAATAATATCTTTCTACGGGAGGAAAGTTTTTTATATAACGGGACACGAGAAGAAGAAAAGAAAATGTAAAAGAAAANGATATAATATGTATTAAAAGAGGAATATATTGAAAATAATATCTTTCTACGGGAGGAAAGTTTTTTATATAACGGGACACGAGAAGAAGAAAAGAAAATGTAAAAGAAAATTTGTTTTTATCGACATTTTAAAAACAATTCAGGAATTTAAACTGTTGAATTGTTAAATTGAACGTTTAGACGTTTTCCCTTCTTTTTTGCCTGTAAACCAAAATAGTAGAAGGAAAAAGTACCCGAACGTCATGCGGATATTGAACAAGTTAAATTGAACTATTGTGTGAGGAACACTTCGTAAGAATATTTTCGTTTTAATTTTTACTACCACTATCTCGTATGCGATGGAATCGTAGAACTTTGTAAATTATTATTAAAAATTAATAAAACAAATTGAAATTATGTTTTTACTATTCCCGAAAAAAATATTCCAGTCTGTATACTTTTGTAAAATAAGATCTTTTATATCTTCAATGTAGGTTCGAGAGGACTCTACCTGCAATCTGAAACATGAGTTTTTGGGAGGATATCACATCTTTTTATGCATATTTCTCTGGATTACGTGATCTAATTCATAAATAATAATAATTATTATTATTATTATTAATAATAATAAAATTCACATCAATTAATAATAACAATAATAAAATAATAATAATAACCATAATTCATAAATTGTCTCAGATAGCGCTGACAGTTCATATTGCTACTATGAAAGATTCATTTTTTAATTGAATTTGTTATAACAAAACTATATGCCTTGTAACTTTGGTACTGATTCTTTTATTTTTATTTATCTGTACTATATATGTTATTATACAACTACTGGACTCTTAAAGATATTAATTTCCTTATTTTTATTTGTGTATAATCTTTGGTTCAACGTACCTACTTATATTTGCGTGATTTTTACGGAAGATCGCAAGTTGATAGGTTTAACCTTACGTACTATTTTTTTACTATTAAACTCTGTGGATGGATTTTTAGCACAGTTTCATCTACAGTTCAGCTGATTTGACATAGCCACACCCTATTTTCANCAACGTACCTACTTATATTTGCGTGATTTTTACGGAAGATCGCAAGTTGATAGGTTTAACCTTACGTACTATTTTTTTTACTATTAAACTCTGTGGATGGATTTTTAGCACAGTTTCATCTACAGTTCAGCTGATTTGACATAGCCACACCCTATTTTCAACCTTAGCCAATCCCGTGCACCAATCGTCATTTTTTTGTTTCCACACCTCACCTCCCACGTTGAACGAATCCCACGTCGAACGAATCCAAGCGCGAACCTCCCGTGTTATAAATACTCCATTAGATACGTTTGCGACCCAACTCTCCGGACCAGCTCGTTCCTTATTGAACCGATTGAATCGACTTTTCAATCGAATGATTCGTCTGCGATTTAAGCGAGCGCTACGCGCTCTGTTAATGTTTTCAAGCAGGGAGTGGCCTCCCATTTCAAAGCCATCCACGCGCTAAAAACCACTACAATAACACTCTTCGGTATCTTTTACGTGAATAGGAATTGTAATTGTTTGCAATAAAAAGAACTTATGAAATCGTTCTGTGGTGTTTGATATTTAAAAAAACAACAACTAAGGAATTGTTTGGAAAATGATTAATAATTGCCACAAGGACAATTCTCCAAGGAATGATGAAAGAGAAAATAACTTTTATTATTCAACAACTCTATTTTTTATAACGGACCGATATATTCGAGGATTGATCATCAATAAAATATTCTTTTTTACAACGCCAATGTTTCGGCAATTTATTTTGCCTTGATCCGGGCTGTATGACATGGAACCACACCATCATCAAATATCACCAGCCATAACCTCTAAATACAACCCACTACATCTGTACAACCTTCCTGGTGTAGGTGAAAAACTGAAGAATCAAACTCTATTTTCGTGGAATAATAATTGACTTTCCACCTTATCTATAAGTAAAGTGAACTGAAAGAATATTATTTTTCATTTCACCGACACGTAATTATCTCTTTTAATGCGATTATCTCTAAAATATGAAACAAAAATATGGATAGTAAGATACTACACCATGTTTTTAACGTATTCGAAACGAAATATCAATATCTTTTCTTTTCAAATTGCAAATGTGTTATTATATCTTCTAATATTTTCTCGCGGAATCTTTCAACGTATTTTGCATGATAGACATTAAAAAATCTTCTTTTTTTGTAGTGGTTCTTAATAGACCGTTCTCTTCAGTTGCTGTTGTAAAAATGAATCAGTGCACGATATGGGAAAATGTTTCAGCATACTGACTCAGTAGCAGTTGGTTTATGGAGCGTGATTTTGTCTGATGAATAGTATTTGTACTAATATTTCTGGAAATGTGAAGAAAATACATAAACACTAGTTTTTTTAATCAATCTAAAGAGACAAAAATGCGACGAATGAAAATAAAAAGATAAAAAACCGACTTCACTGACGTCTAAAAACTGGTGGGCAAAACTTTTGAGTACTTAGAATGATTTTGGAAAATGTTAAATTTTAGATTTCCTATCACTCTCTGTGCATTTTTTACTATTTTAGAGTACCTTGTTTAAATTGGTAGACTTCAAATAAAGGAAGATTTTAACAAAACGATTTTTTTTTGTTTCATTAAAATAAAATGATTTTCTGGTTTCCAAAAATTGAGCAAACAAAATTCCGGGAAGCGATATAAAGGTTTTGCATTGTTCGACCTGAGACGAATTCAATGAATTCTCAATTCTCAAAAAATTATGTATCACTGTCTGCTATTTGACACCAATTATACGAATAAACAACAGTTTGATTTCTGGAACCCGAACTTTCCGTACCCTTTCTGGTACCAGCGGTCAGTCTACTCTCGGTGATTGAGAATATGCAAAATGAAGCTGGTAATATCTTATATCTGGGACAGAGAGAGATTCATTATAAATTCATCTGCGTCACTAGGGGAAGTCATATTTACTAATTATAAACCGTTTTATACTAAATCTGTGAAATATAAAAATTAATTAATTTTTTACTACCTGTGTAAGTTTGAATTCGTCAGTTTTATGCCGGCGGATCGATCCATAATTAAGCACAATAATGTATGACATCACATGTACATACCTTATTATGCAATGTCGGTAGTAAATAACGGGAAATTAAAATGGATCTCATGTAAAAGTTACCAACCGTCGAAGTATAGAATAATTTGCCAAAAAATGTTATGAATATTTTGATGGAAACGTTTAATGTGTGTGTGTGTGTGTGTTCACTTGACATTTCTCATTAAGAATACGAGATTACGGTCTTGTCTCCTCTCAAAGCTGTGAAAGAATTGAGATACAACCCATTCTATGGGAGATAAGTTTCTTCAATTAATAATTACATGTTTTCTCCAAAACAAATTGGGACGTTGCGAAGAATTGTAATTATTTCAATCAAGTGCCCGGTCGATATTTCCGTGAACGTCGAGAATAAATGTTTCCATTTAAATTCTTCTCTTTTCCTGTCTCACCCTCTCTCTATACTCGAAGAATATTAGCGTTGCGCAGATTAATACACGAGATGATTACGGGTCTCTACCGTTCGTTGCGTTTTCTTTTTCGTTTTAAAGAGTTCGTAATGAAATCAGAGGCCATAAATTGCACTGAAAAATCACAGACACTTTGCAAGAACCAGAATTCTACACTAAAGCACTATAAGAATAGGTATATTCTCATGCCGCCATTTTGGTCCAAACTCAAGTTATTTTTCTCAGGTAAATAATTATTACTCTACAAGTCGCTCCAATAGACTATACAGGGGTATGGGACTGATAGCGGATATCTTATATTAGCGGGATAGCCAAACTACCCAAGTTATTTCAGGTATGTTGGATATGTCCGATATGTAAAGTTGTTAAATAAGGCTGAAAAATTTCTTTTCAAACCTCAAGACACAGAGTTAGATCAAAGTTTTTGCAAAATTCCGCGGGTTAAGTTATCACTTTTATTAACTAAGTATCAAGAAGAGATCGTGGGTACTGGTGAAGTCACGCAACCAAACCATCAATACTGAACTACATTTTTCTTGATATTGGCGATTAGAGAGATAATATTTGTACAACATCGGAGAAAATAATTGTTTATAAGCCCATCTCTCTGTTTATAAGCTCGTTCACCATCATTATCATAGCTTCATCAATTCGTGCGACGTATTCAATAAGTACTTCGCTGCAACATTGTGAATACTTCCTCAGGAAAACACTTCTGCAAAACTGTTTCGTATTTCACAAACTAAATTGTTTACAGGTATTAAAATGTCCTTGTAAAAATAAAATTCAAGTAAAATATTGGGGTTCCTTTTATAGTTAAAATTTATTAATTGTCAAATTTTTATCAGTGTGTAGAATAAGGCAGTACAAGAATAGTTATTATCATGCCGCCATTTCGGTCCAAACTCCACTTATGCATGTTGTGAGTTCAATGAAAAAGCATTTCAACAACAACATTACTGCGGATGTTGTTTTCAAAAGTAGCAGTTTTTTATGTAGAAAATATGGAGTTGATAACGTGTTTGTGGATACACACTCATAGTTTAAAATATTGGAATTATACTAACACTGTCCAGTGTACAAAATGAACGAAATAAAAAATATTCATTGATTATTTGTTCAAATTAGAAACAATAATTCTACGATTATAACCACATAGGATAAACTAAGTCACTATAAGAATGTCTTTTAAACCTGCATCAGTAAAAGAAAATATTTGTTATTCAATATTTCGTATAAAAAACTGCTACTTTTTTTCTTTTTTCTTTTTGGAATTTGCTCAATTCTCAGCAACGTCGGCAAGTTCTAATTCTAATCATTTTCTGACAATGCTACCAACACGCTTAAAGAAAACAGTTATGTCTTTTTTTTTTGTGGGCTTTAAGGGCTCGTCAACGTCAAGGTCATTAGAGCCCATAACAGTTATGTCACTTACGTGGAGATAAGTACATCTTATTCCCTTTGCAAGTGTTTGCTGTAGTCCCTCCGGTGGCTCAGGTGGTAGCGTTCATGCTCTTCATCAAGTCATGCCGGGTTCGATTCCCGATGGGACCAGAAAATTTGTAGCTTTTCACATGAATGTTCCAGTTCATATAGCTGTGAATACTGAAACGTAAACCTTCCTTCCTCTATCCACCTCCTGCTAGTATCAATAACTCTAATTATTACTAACCACTTCTACTAACCTCTCTAATTGTTGGTAAACCAAGCAAAGCGACCCACCTACTAACAATAGCTCCTATCTCTCCATGTAGATAAGCTTCAATAGCACTTAGCTACATTTCCCATTTTACAATTACTACACTGGAAAAAAAGTGTCATCTGTTGGATGAGGAATCCTTCGAAAGAGTTGTCAGTGCTTTTAACGCTTTTAACAATTGTCTCTTACGTCTTTTTACATTTTCTCTCTCATTACTGTTCAACATGGATTTCCGCCCCGTTTTGCTCTCACCCATTCTGCGAGAGTAGTTTGTCACAGCAGTCAATACGAGCGAAATATGAACGAAATTCATCCATGACTGTCATCCAACCGGAACGAACTTTCTTTCTTTTTTTTTTTTTTTTTGTAATTTAGGAAGTCAACCTTTAATGGAATCTGATAAATGAAACGTATTGGACTATTGGAATTTGGGGATAAAACGTGGTGGTTACTGGACAAAGTGATCTCGCTATATTTCTAGCAGAAACTCCAATCGTTCTCTGCCAAATGAGAAATAAAAATTGCAGAACGAGTAAAAACTTTTATGAAGCTGATAATTATCATTAATAGTATTTCAGTGAATCAATTAAGCGATGCAACGCTCGTTCTGAGCCAGATGTGGATATTGGATCGGGTGAAATACAACCCGACGCTCCACTGTCATAATAACGTTGCCACGCGAGCGAAACAAAATATCCCGAATGAGTTGAATTAATATTCAAGACACTACAGAATGCTTCGCTGTTCAATACCTTTTTTTGTCACTCACAATTACCTTGTACTAGCATAATTATCCGGAATTGTTAATGATTTCAAAAGAAATTACCCTACAGAGGGTGTTAAACACCTGTCAACGGATTCGGATTTTTAAGCTAATAGTTCCCGGTGTTGCGCAGAGTTCATATATAACATTCAAAATTCAAGTGTTACTTTCTGTATTTCTCTACTTTCGTAGTATTAAATTTTGATTGTTAATTTCCACAATTAAGTACTACGAAGAAAACCGACAACAATACTCAAAGTTTACAATTACGAATTGTTTTAAAATTCAGACGGAAGGAAAACAATGTTCAGTAAATGTGCACACAACGTTCTTCCGAACCTTTATGTAATTTTTCTTTCAGTGGATTATCCGCCTCACGTAACGCAATTGATCTCTATAGCAGACACATAAGTAAGGTTCATAGTCAACAGTTATTCGAGTGAAGATTCACATCTACTGATTAGCAGCCAATTTTAGTTGCTTTTCTGCTCTTGTAATTCATCAACTATAACCATACTTTGGATTTTAACTACAATAACCCTTAAGAAGTGTCTGTTAAAATTTCAAATAATATCATCGCTTACTTTTTACGATTTGTGATGCAACAGAGATTCTAAATTATTCACATTTATTAGTATAGGTTAGCGCGTGCACAGGAAAGCCTATAAAAGTAAACACCTCAAATATCTTCCAAACAAATATAAAAAAAATTTAAACATTTAAAAATAATTTTTAACAGCGGAGATATTTTGAATGTTTTATTGTTCTTCAAATTAAACAATTTTTTTCACAGCTTCTTCAAAGAAAAAGCAATACACAGATATAACATTTATTGAATATGAGCGACAGAGAAACACCATCGCGAATAATAGAGTACTTTGCATGAGGACAAGGAAAACTGGTCGTTTTTCATGCTCCCAAATGCAAACTTAGGTTATTATGCTTCATATTTGTGAATAATAATAATATCTTCATTAACATCTGAAAGGGAATCTAATGACAGTTCCCTACTATAAATATGAGCCTGCATCTGTTATCGACTGTCAGAACATGAAGTTGTACTGGGACAGAGAGATTCGAACAGATGTTAGCGTACCAGCTAATCGCCCTGATATCGTGTTGGCAAATAAAAGTGGGAATGAGGAGCATATCATTGACATAGCTATCCCGCTCACTCACAACATCAGCACTACCTACAATACCAAGAACAGCAAATATAAAGACTTGGCGGATGAGATAAAGAAACTCTGGAGAGTAGAGAAAGTCGCTATCCGACCCATAGTAATTTCGGTCACAGGCGTGGTTTCAAAATCAACCAAGTTTCAACTCGAGGCACTAGGCGCTGCAAAGAGGGTTGTTGCTCTACAGAGATTAGTAATTTTGGACACCTGTCATATAATGAGGAAATTTTTAGGAGAAGATCTTGACTAAATCTAAGAACTAAATGGGAATAAACACGCACATTACTTGCTCACCGGATCCGTGCGTGCGAGCGAGCCTAGCC
>NNCF01126315.1:1248197-1266449 GCA_002313205.1 Laupala kohalensis
CGAGAGAGAAGTAAACAGCGTGTGGAGGCAGGTGCGAGCCCCAAAGCAACAAGTGCTTCGAACCGAGGTCTCCCACGCCCTCAGGTGTCGCCCTGCGCCGCCCTTCGTCCCTTTCCCTTTAAGCGGAGCTCTTGTATCGCTGCGAGGGATACACGCAACCGTCTCTCTGCATCACAACACATGTCCATTCACGTCACTGAAATGTACTCTCTCGGACGATGTTATTCTTGGATTCAGGTCATTCGAATACGACAACACAAACTCGTTCCTTCGTCTTGGCACGGTTAAGGTTAATGTTCATTTTATTTATTTATTTATTTATTTATTTATTTTATACTCTTTTGGTGAGGTTCAGGTCATTCAGACCTTCAGGCTCCTCCACCCAACCATTGGACTTGGTTAAGGAAATTGGGAAGGAGAGATGTTGGGTTGACGAGGAACATATAGTACTAAACCGATATTTGTCTAGAATATGTGAGGGAAATACCAACTAGAAACACTTCGGCCGAGCAGGGTGTGAACCCCTGCACTACCGCTCATCAGGATCGTGGAAGCGAAGACGCTTCCACCTCTATGCCACCGCTGTCGGTGAAATATTTGTCAAATCTGTAGTAATTATTGACCACGTGTAACAATAAGTGTATGATATCTTGAGTTCGGATTGCAAAATATACAAGATTCTTCATTTTGCCAACGTTCCGACTTATATTAAGTCTTCCTCGGGGTTCTCTGCGACCATTAATGAACCCCCTCACCACCAAACATATCACTTATCCCACGACATTCTGCTGTAGTGTAGTTACAAACTGCGTATAACCACGTGGAGAAAAACATTTATTAATTTACTCTCCGGAAGCAAGCAAGGGACCTTCCCATCAATTCCAATCAAGGACCGTAAGGAAGAGGTGGATTTAACATTTTACTACACTCCTAAAATAAGAAAAATAGTTAGCTACATTTTATAGATTGAACAGAAGCAGAAAATTTGTATTTAATGGAGTATTTTTTTCTTGGGGCTTTAGGGCTCATCAACGTCCAGGTCATTAGAGCCCTTTTTAATGGAGAACAAAAAAGTTACTTCGCAAATACGTATTGTTATAAAATTCGTAATATATTGCTTAACAAATTGTAGCTATTGAAATAACTCTTAATTCGACATTAATTATTATAATAGTAATAAGAGCCCATGTTTAAAATCCACATCTCCCCAATGAAAACCGGAGGAAAACCCGGATCGTGATGGACCCGGATGAATAATATCTTCTAACGACTGCAATAAAAGGTTATTACGAAGAAAATGATCAGAAACCGTGAACTCGCTCGACTGTGTAAAGGGGGCTAGTGAACGCCGCTTTTCAACGTCGCTTTTCAACACCGCTTCGTGACGCCTCACAGAGGAGTGTATTGAAAGGAAACCTGTCCAAAAGAATTTTCTTCCGTGAACTCGATGGATTATGGCGAATTATTGTTTATGTGTATATAAACAAATGTCATGTTCAGTTAAATGTATTTTTGATTCGAGAGATTATGCATCAAATCTATATAAACAATAAAAAAGAAGTTCTATATAAATTGTCTTATAATGTATAATGGACATAATATTTGTTTCTATACATAAAAAGGATTTTTCACCATAATTCACTAAATTTATGGGATCAAATATTACTTTTGTCCAGGTTTCGCCTCAATATACTCCACTGTGCCGAGACACGGAGAGGTGTTGAAAAGCGGCTTTCACTAACCCCTTAAGCAGCATGGCTCGCCTTCAGCCTTCTGTGCATGATCATGAGGTAGATGACGTAGATGACATTGGAACGGAAAACACAAACAATAATTTAAATATGTTTTTTTGTTACATATATTATTATACCATTCTGTTTTATTTCACTTATTTATTGAATTTTATTTCATTTTATTTTATGAGTTATATTTTCAATAATTTCGTATATTTATTTAGATATTACATGGAGATATAACGCAAACTCTGTAAGTGTTTACGAGTACTATGTATATAAACTATATACATTTATATCTGGTTAAATAAATAAATATATTTATATCACATTGAAAATACGTTCTTTTCTCATACGAGATAATTTATTTCATCCAAATATTTTGTATAAGTGATTCAAATGGCGGGTAAAGTGAACACTTAAACGTTAAAATCGTTGTTAATTATTGTATCTATTTACTCAAGTTTTAGAAGTTAAAAGATTTCACTCTCTGTCGCTAGTTACCATACTCTGTAACCAAAACTAACATACAAAGTAATTTAAATTTAAGCAAAAAAAGATTATTATATTTCTGAATAGTTTGAATAATATTACATGGCAGAACTATCTGAAGTATACGATACCTCAAAATAGTTGTAGAATAACAAAAAAATAAATCTCACTTAGGACGAGTTCTTTATTATTATATTTTCCCAAAATATATACTACGACTCCAGAATCACACTCACGTTTTTCTTTTCTCCCTTAAGGACCTTTTTGATTCTTTTTTATTAATTCTTTATAACCTAAAAGTATTAAAAATAATATTGAAATGTATAACTATTTTGGCTTGTTCGATGAACCATTTCAACTTCTTCAGGAACATTTTGGCTATTCCACACAATTTTATCTAACATTGTGAATAGAATAATATAGTTCTACAAAATATTTTACGTAAATTAATGCGTAATCTATTGCACTTATACTCTGTACAATTATTCTAAGAAGTGTGTTTTTTTTACGTAGAAATAGCTACGACATCAAAATTCATAAAAATCTTAGGACCTTAACAACACAGTTTGCTCGGGCTCCACTGCCGTGTTCCCTTTTAACCTTCTCTCTCTCTTTCCTTCTCTATCCCCCTCTTCGTAGGTGGATGACACTCTTTTCTCTGTCCTAACGACCTCCAATCTATGACCGCCCTTCCATAACATCCCTCGTTTCACACGTTACAACGTCTGCCCAAGCTGCTTAATACCCGCCATCCCCACCTGAATTGTCTCTCATAACTTGTTCTATTTCCCTCGTAGACTGACAAAATGTCTTTCCTCTCGCATTCTCTATCTTTTTCCTTTTATGATGAGTCTTCGAGCTCGAATATTCCCTCTTCTCCTTCTTCTTCTTCTTCTTCTTCGCCATTTTCCACTGTCGTCTCTACAAGCATCCTACTAAGGGAAGCAAATGTTAAGGCCATTACTAAAGAAACTTTATCTTTGCATACTTCAACTTGTATTACCTCATTAGATATGATTCATGTTCTTAAGAACTATGAGTATCCTTCTCTTTTGTCTCATGATAAATGTTATTTGTTATGGCCAGGATTTTTCTCCGGGTAGTGGCGAATTTTCCAAAGGCAAGAATGTCATTGAATACTTTTGTTATCATTAATCCCGAATTTTTACTGTACATAATGTATATTATTCATTTTGGAATAATAAGTAGATAACGGTACGTATTTATTAAATAATTTCTCTTATAAGCATTAAATCCGCCTCTGTCCTTGGGCCCTTAATCGAAATTGATGGGATTGTCCCTTGATCGTTTCCGGAGAGTAATTTAGTCTATTATCCTCCACGTGGCCATACGCAATTTTCAACTGCTTTTTTCACAATAAAGTTTATTTACTTAACGCATTGATTTGCTCAGTATTCTATTAATTCAATGAAAAGCACAAATGAAATAACCCCCCACGGCACTTACATCTAGTAAGTACGTGTTTGGCGAACATGGGTCCCCGAGCTGAGTCTGGCATTACTTCCACTTACTTGTGTAGGGCTCCTTCCTTTCTCTTTCCCGACCTTCCTTGGTCACCCCTTGTTCTTTTCGATCCCGACGCCATTAGGGCTAGGGTACCTTTCATTTTCCTCATTTTTGTCCCCGCCCCATCATTTTTTGTCCTCAAGGTTTTGATGTATTTTGTGAGATATGTTTTGGTGTGTTGTAGATCAGGAGGGTTTTTAATGGGTAGGGTTGATTCATTCGGCAAGTCCCACACACGGGGAGAGTCATGTTGGCTCTCCCTAGTGCGTAAATGCATTTTCCCTTCCAGTACAGAATTTTAGGGCTCTAATGACTTGTATGTCGGCAAGCCGTAAAGCCCCACAAAAAATGAAATAAACGAATTAAAAATTAACAAATGCAAACAAAATACTATAAAATACTTAAATTATAAGTAATTCTCATATACTCGCACTTTAATAAAGTCGAGGGATTTGAATGAAGAACAGAAAAAGAAAACTAAAAATAAAAATGAACGGAGAATAAGAAAAATAAATTTCCAGTTTTAAAGTTACATAACAATATTGAAATTGGTCCTCTCAATTAAAGAGCAATTGAAACCAAACTGCAGTAAGCATTTATCCAGAATTCACGATATTTTATTTAAAAACATTTTAAACTACGAGAATTGACAATAAAATTAATATTAAAACTTGATTTTATTTAAAACAGTGAATTAAAACATTTTTGAATATTTTTACTTCTTTAAATTACCATGCCCATTCGTTCTTAGTCTTTATCGATTTTAGTCTTTTTATCGATTCATTTAATTATATTGGTTTTTTCCCTGTCCAATGCAAATAAAAAACGTATATAAAACATTTAACGAAACTTATGCCGTCTAATGGAGTAAATTTGATTCTGATAAGTGGCAGTATTGCTGATGGGAAGAACGTATTTGTTTCACATTGAGACCAGGACTTGGTCCAAAAATCGTAGTTTTCGAGTTCTGTCCCTATTGCGGCCCATGAGCGATATGATCTTCTTTATTCATTTATAATTTTCGCCATGCGATTTTCGAACGAAATATTCACAATTTAATCAATGTTCCCTAGGAAAAGATGGGTTCAATGACCACATATCTCGAGTATGTATCAAGATAGTGAAAATACATCTGAGAATGTATTTTCTTATAATATAATTCAAGAAGCGAACAAGCGTAATGAACTTTGTTTGAGAGACATTTAATTTCTTGAAGATGTGATCCTGGTTCTTGCTTTTACTATGTCATATAAACTTGTGAACCCGGCAAGAAAAGCATGAGTAAGGTCTACTAAATTCCATGAGAAATTCATGTTTAATGTTTCTATGTTTAATCTTGAAATGAAATATATTTCCATTCCTTTTTGGATACATTAACTAGATGTGGTATGTCCCACATTGTTCTACTTCGGTCACACGAGTATGTTTTCTAATAGGCAAAAAATCCTGTTGGAAGAATTTATGTGCGTGGTACGATATAGGGCTATATCTAATAACAGGTACAATGAAGATGCAGGGTACTTAATACGTCCTTATTCCTCACAGTCGCAAAAGACACATAAATGATATCAACTTTATTGCCAAAAAAGTAGTTACAAACTTCGTATGATCACGTGGAGGATAATAAACTAATTTTACTCTCCGGAAGCAAGCAAGGGACCATCCCATCAATTTCGATCAAGGGTCTTAAAACAGAGATGAATTGAAAAATTTAAGCAAAAATTCCTAGATAACATAAAAAGTTAGCTACGAGTTATAATATTAAGAGAATGTCAATATGGTTGTAATTTAACACAAACAATTTATTTTACATGTACGAATTATTATCAAACTATAGATTATTCTGAGTATAGTTTTACAAATCATAAGAATTGAAATAACACTAAATTCACGATTCCTTGTTTTAACAAACGCACCCCTTGACAAAAGCCAAGAGAACCTGTATAAGAAATCCGCCTCTACCCGAAGGAAAAACGGAGAAAATCCCGGGCCAGGATGGGGCTACAGAATTCATATACACAACCGTGCCGAAGTTGAGTACACATAAAACTAAATTAATATGAGCCATACGGCAACACAACCATGCAAGAAAATAGTTTTTGAAATTGTTATAAGTTATTTAAAAAGTGCTACAGCAATGGCGTGATAAAGTACAAGACGAATTTAACTTTTATTAAAATCAATAAATTCTTTTACAGTGTAGANAATAATATCTTTTATATTTTTGGGCAGAGAATTACATAGAACGATTCCCGAATATATGGTCCTTTTTGGCAAAGAGTGGTTGACACTCTAGGGCGATGAATATTATTGCTATTGCGAGTATTGTGTTCGTGAACGAGACTGTTTCGTATAAAGCAAGGGTGGCACTTCAGTAATTCGGACTTAACAAACACGACTGTTTCATAAATATAAATGCAGGGAAGTGTTAATATATTTAATTCCTTGAATAAAGGTTTACAAGAGTTTCGGGGGTGAGATTTACAAATTATCCGAACTATCCTCGTCTGAATTTTGAAAGTTTTAATGCTCTGACCGGAATTACCCCAGACGATAATGCCGTAACAAAAATGGGAGTAAACTTCTACGAAATATACGCATCGGGAAATTCGTGGAATAACTACGTTAACAAAGATTCGGAATGCGTAAAACAATTTGCTTAATTAGGAATTTAGATTGTCAACGTGACAATTCCATTTGAGGTTGTCTTGAATATGGAGACCTAAGAATTTTGTATTCGTAACAGATTTTAATTGTGTTCCGTTTAAAGAAAGAGAAACCTGGGGTAAAGATTTTGTNTTTTGTCAGTGTTTACAATGAGACGATTTGCATAGAACCAAACCGAGAGGTTAGACAAATCTTTTTGAGCGTTGGCGTGTTTACATAGTAAATTTGTGTCATCAGCAAAAAGAATCACTTTGCAATCAGATGTGGAGGATGATATGTCGTTCACATACAATAAAAATAGTATAGGGTCGAGAATTGAGCCTTGGGGTACTCCGCAAGTAAGTGGCTTTGTTTCTGAAAGACAACGCTCAAGTACTTTATTTTTAGTATAAGATAGTTCGACCTGTTGATATCTATCCTTTAAATAAGAAGTTAGCCATTGATGTGGAAGTCCACGAATGCCTAAACAATGCAATTTGTAAAGGATAATTTCGTGATCGATGACATCGAATGCTTTGAATAAATCAAGAAAAACACCCTGAGGATTTTCTCCACGGTCAAGAGATGTGGTAACTTCGTTTAAGAAGGAAAATATGGCGCTTGTAGTAGAAAAGTATTTCCTAAAACCGTGTTGATTCTCAGAGAGAATGTTATTGTTTCATAAAGAATCTAGAAGAAGCTTATAGAACAATTTTTCTATGATTTCTGAGAGAGTGGGTAGTAGAGATATTTGTAGGTAATTTCCAATATTAAGTTTGTTTCCTTTCTGGTGTAAAGGTTTCACTTTAGCTCTCTTAAATATGTAAGGAAAATCCCCTTCCGATAAAGAACTATTAAAAATGAAATGTTAGATCCTGTGATTTTGTAAGATGATGGATTAAACAGAATGAGATTTAAATAAATTGAAGAAAAAAACGGTGTTCATTACTCCAAAGAAGGTGAGTAGTGTTTAATGTGCAATAGTTATCGTTATATGAAACCACTCATAACAGTAACTTATAAAATAAGCAACTAATTGTAAAAATAATTTCATAATATTTTTTGTCACGTTAATAATTTTGTGTGAGTATCAGTGTCGTGATATTTTAATTTTATGAAATGGTAATACTTCGAAAATAATAATTGTAATCCTCATATAATTGCTGTATATACTCGTACAAATAACTTTGTTTAATTATTTGTCATAATACGCTGTTTTAGTCGGAAAATATCTAGTAAGTTTAGTAACTTTTGAGGGATTAAAATTTTAATAAGAAATCTATTTGGAAACAAAGAATTGCTGAAAGTTTAAGTTATAAGAGTGTACCATTACTTTATAGTACGTATTGAAACATGTGTTGTTGTTTTTTGTAGTTTCAGGTCGATGTTTTGTTGGAAATGTCTATGTATTAAGTGTCCCTTGGCAGTCTCATAATTCACATGGAAGTTTGTAATGAAGTGCAAGAAACGTAATGCAGCGTTTCACGAATAACTTATCTCATTTTGGACTATTCTCGTTATAAATTTCTCTTATATCATTTCTTCTTACTCCTAATACATTGCGTTACTCCCATATTAAATTAATATACATATTTATGATCCTAATTTGGTATAATGGGTTCTATTATTATTTGAGGACGAATATGTCATTAGAATTTCCGGTACTTGTTTTTCATTTAATTTGGATAAGAGCTAAATTACCACAAATGTTGCTCGTGTTCTGATCCGCATTGAAATATAGTTTTTATAAGTACCTTTTTTGGTTTTTTATTTACCATCCTTATTTCTTTTTCGTAATAAATTAATTTATTATTCCCACGAAACTTAAATCAATATTTATATATTTACTCCAAGACTGAACGGCAAATTGTTGGTAAACTGGGAGATGAATAATACTATTGAACAATTTACTAGAAATATGAATCGTTGTCTAAACTAGCATTTAGAAATGAATGCTTCAGTGAATTAGGTGCTTTAATTCACATTTATTTCTATTCTTCAATCTTAGTTTCTCCTTACTACAATATGAGAAAACTCTGAATAAAGAAAGAAGACATTGAAACAGTTAAGAAACAGTTATTTTATCCTTAGGATAAACTTTTTTAAATATATAGCGCATTAAAAACAATTTTGTTCTCTGTGTCTTTATTATTTTTTTTAAGTGGCGAAATAAATGTATCCCCAGTTATTTCTATTAAGTTATAGGAAGAATTAAATTGTGTTCTGACTTGTTAATTTCGTCCAAATTGTGGAAGAAGAAGCTTTAAAAAATTATGAATAAAAAAATGGTACAACGATTTTTAAGTGTCCTAAATTGATGTACGTATAGATGATTAAAATTAATGTTCCACTTTCAAGAGGCAGTAAAGAGAAGAATCACTGATCAGAACGATCTGTTTTTGACCTGAATATTCGTAATACAAATCCCTGTTTTCTGTCAACAACTCGTCATTTCTGAGACAAGAATTAACGTATTGCTGCTACAAAAGAGGGCAAAGTTAATCTGATATTTAAATTCTTCACTCGTTACTCCGTTACCAAATAAGTTAACTTCGTTATACGAGTTGTCATGATGGAGCATCCATTTGTCTGCAATGTCTGGTCTCACGCGAATGACCCTTTTTCTAAGCCTTTCAAGGACGTCTTTATAAAAAACTTGGTTGACAGTTTGTCCTGGAGGAACATTTCGATTGTCCTTCTGCTGAATTGTGAGTTTTTTCGGCACCATTTTGGCACAGACCTTTCGCATGTGCAAATGTTCACTCAACATTCTTAATGTTAAACGACGGTCTGATCTCACAAGACTGTTCACACGTTCGATGTTTTCATCAGTGTTCGAAGTTGAAGGCCTCCCTGAACGGTGTTCATCTTCAACGTGTTCTCTGCCTTTCCAAAAATGATTTGTGCCAGCGAAAAACTTGAGCTCGGGATAAAGAATGTTCCCCACGGCCAGTTTTAACTTTTCAAACGTCACACTTGCCGATTCTCCAAGCTTAACACAAAATTTAACGGCACAACGTTGCTCCAAATTCCGCTGTTCCATTTTGCTTGACGCACAACCAAAACACAACTTCACTAATAGCAGTCACAAAAATCACGTAGTTAACGAAAGGAGTTGAAACTCGCACTGAGCTATGGGAGGGTACCGATACACGTGCCCTATCAAGGACAACAGCGCAGCGTTGCCAGATCGCTTGTAGTGTTGCCAGTCTCATTACTTTTCTGCCTGACCTTGTATGTTAAAGCGTTAGTTAGCTGTTGGAAAGTTAATTCAATATTTAAATGTTAAATCAATCGAATTGTCAAGGTTTGTACTATTTGTAGAGCATACGGTAGTCCATTATGAAACAGATATGTTGTAGGTGGTGTAGGTTGGTTAGAGAAGTTGAATAATAAAAATATAATATTTATGGAACTTTTTATTCGTAGTATATGAAGGACCGATAAAATATGTTCCCCGCGCGCATCATCTCGAAGTTAAGTATAGCATTCATTCTCTTGTATATTCCTTTATTCTTTTAATATGTAATTACAATAATTATTGTAGTATTTGTAAATGGGAAATGTAGCTTAGTGCTATTGAAGCGATATGAGGTAGGAGGTGGGTGGTAGGTCATTGTTAGCGGGTGGACCCGTTAGCAGGGTTAACCAACAACTTCGCCCACGTGGAGGGAAGGGTTAGTAGAAGTGGTTAGTAATAGTTAGAGTTATTGATACTAGGAGCAGTAGGAGGTGAATCGAAAGAAGAAGAAGAGTTCGCCGTTTTGCTGTAGGAACTGGGACGCTAGTATGAAAAAGCTACAAATATTTTCTGACCCCACCGGGAACTGAACCCGGAATGACTTGGTTGTTAGCGAGCACGCTAACCCCTTAGCCACTGAAGAGGCAAAATTATAATTATTCTAATAATAAAACATTTCAGAAATGTATTATCATAAATAAATTCCAGTTGAAACTATGTAAATATTTTCATCCATGTAACATTATTCATATACCCTATGAATGATTCATTCTTCTGCATCCAAGCGAGAGCCAGTAGTTTAAAATGCACGAACGCTTCCGTTTTTATTACGTTCGTCAATATTTACATTTCTCTCTCTCTCTCTCTTTGTAATTTTTTTTTTTTTATTTCACTTGGAGTATTTTCTTCTCTGGACGCGTAACACGCGCGAGAGGCTCGTTTCGTGTGCGTCAGCGGCGTGAGAGTGCGTCACAGTCGAGCGTTCGCCAAGAAACAAGACAAGGGCGTCAGAGGGGGAACAAAACAATATTTGCCGTTTCGGACAGGGGTGTCCAAACAAGAGAAGTTGTATGTGCACGGGCTTATTGCGAATAGAGTCCCGAAAAAATAGGAGAACGGCCAGCCTTGTTTACAACTTTAGAGACTAAAATTTAACATAGTAGACCATATTTACTACGCACAAATTCTCATGACCCATTTGGCACGAACTGTCACTCTTATTGGTGGAGTAGGTTGAAAGAGAGGGAGACAAAATCAACAACAGGTGATTCAACTACTGTGATAAACTGCGAACAGTAAGTTTCCGGAAATGCGAGAAATTCCGCATTGTATTTCCTCCCCTAGCTGTTTTAGTTTTATTGAGGACTCTAATTAGGAAACCTTGAGGTATTTTCATAAAAGACATAAGGAAAAATTACCAATTCTTAACATCCTACCGCCCCACCATAACGCATCTGCAGCTATAACACTTACGCCGACCCCCAACCATATGAAAACTTTTCGTTGCTTTTCGAAAAATGTGGTGAAAAATTTTGATGCACAGACTAATGATTCGTTTCTCTCTGCTCCGTGATCTCGCTGAGCGGTTGAATATTTTTTTTTTTTTGGGGGGGGGGCTTTAGGGCTCGTTAACATCGAGGTCATTAGAGCCCATAGCGGTTGAATACGTGGATTACACTGACAGGTAAGAAAAGTACTATAAAACATATCCTATAGAACTTAGCGTTACGTAACACCTTATCTAACACCCTCATCCACCATAACGCTGTACAACGTCAAAACCACCCTCCAGAGAAACAAATTTCGTTCTAATGTTGCATGATTTGTACGAGAAACACGTGTTTTAAAATTATCCTTGTACGGTTCTGGAAATATAAAAGGGCCCACGGAATTATAATAATAAAAATTACAAAATATTTATTTAATAGCGGCGTAATAAAACATTTTCTCTCGTTACGATTTAATAGGGGTGTATTCACCAGTACTAGTCTTCTATTGGTCCGCCAAGTACGGAAGCAGTTTCAAGTTTGCCTTCGATTGGTCGAACGAAAGTGAGGAGCTTTTCCCCCGTCGCAGAGACGGCATTGCAAACCTAACGGCTTCAAATCTCCAAGAGCGCGGGACGTAAGAGTATTTTCCTGAGCCCTTTCATAATTCGAGGAGTATACACCTAAATGTGATATTTTTATCTAATAAAAATTGTCGGCTTCTCAATCACCATGGTTCTTACGGAGTTAAAGTCTGGGGAAAGATTATTGTCGTATTTTAACATTCTTCCCGTATTAAAGTTTCGGTACTGGATCGTGCTAAGATACCCAAATTCCAAATTATTGTGAATTTATTTTTAATATTGAATTGAAAGAAAATTACTTTGCCTATCACACCTTCAATACATTTTAATTTGACATTAAGTTTGGTTTTCGCGTAATTTGTTTACGTTTTAGAAAATATTAATAACATATTCATGAGAAATAGAATTTACTCTCAAGAGAATTGCAGTACTGAAGCTACAACGCTAGTGTTAAAAATATCAATTATTAAAAGTAGAAAAAACATACCTTTCCTTTGCAATATGACGTCAAGCAAACCCTGAGATACGGTTTTTACAAACAGCACGCGTATAATCGTTTGTTTTCTTTTATTATTACGAACATTAATTTAAAACTTTCAATCTTTAGTCGAGAGCTTCCTGTGAAAAGATAAATTACTCCAAGTGGATTGGAGTAAAGGTAGAAAGGGAAAATATAACATTGGTCAGTTTATTTGATAGACGGTGTAAATGCGGTTAGGAATCGATTAAATTCTAAACGTGAAATAACGCGAACGTTGCTGAATCATATTTCCCCATAATTAAACAAATACGGAAGCACACATTTAGTTTTAATGTTAATATTGAATTTTGGTTGCGGTCGTGGTTATTCTTGTGCGCGGGTTGTAAGTTGTTTTTTACGTGCGTTTTTCTTTAACGTTAAAACACAACAGCGCAGTGGAGGCAGAAAAGGCAAAAGCTGTCTTTTGTAGAACTCCCATTTGTTTTTTTAGTATCTTTCGTGACTTGAATTAAACCGGCTTCATTTCGGTGATTGTTAAAAAAAAATTATTGTAAAAAGTATAGATATTGTAAAAAAGTATAAATTATTGTAAAAAAGTATAGCCCGCTTGAATAGGTAGTGACCTAAAAAAACCACATTGAAGATAATTCTACTAAAACCGTGCTGTATTTTATTGTGCTAGTCAAAAAAGTAAAGAGAATATCATCGCTGGCGCATTCATGCAAGAGAGAACAAAAAAATATATAGTGCTACTTTTGAGGAAAATCGGACTTGGATAGATTTGTTTTTATAAAAAGAAATCTATCCAAGATTTTCTGTTGCGGTATTAAATATAAATCCGTATTAAATATAAATCCGTATTAAATATAAATCCGTATTATAGCAAATATAAATCCGTATTATAGCAAATATAAATCCGTATTATAGCAAATATAAATCCGTATTATAGCAGTTTCCTCTTACAGGGATCTTTCGTAAACTACGCCACGCGATACTTGAAGATTTTTTACTGCCCCCACCACACACACACACACACACACACATGACCCCCGTGTCACGCTTCGGCTCGCTATGCCAAACCCCCTCCTTAACGTGACTTCACAAAACATGTCCCCCCCCCCCGTCAGAAAGAATGAAAGAGAGTAATAAAAGGAGGAAATATAATCATCCGTGTACTTAAGGTTGTACTAGCCCAGGTAGAATTAAATCTCTAAAATATCTCAAATCGGCATAAATGAACAGAGTAACAAAATGTACTTATTTTGAGGTCAACGTTAGAAAAACATACCTCACCGGCCATTTAAAAGAGATAATTGTAATTATAATTGATGGTGTAATATATTGCGTCTTATGGAGAAAACACTTTTGATTTCAAAAAATGACCATCTTTTAAATCAGGAAAGTGATGGAAGATGACTTTAATTTGTACTAAATTTTCCTTTGTAGTATTTTTTACATCACTTTTATTTATGGGTAACCGGACATTTGAGAAAGCTATTTAATTTTTTTATCCACAAATCAGGATACCGCTGCGTTCTGCTCTACCATGTAACTGCTCTTATCGTAACTCTGCTCTTACAACAAACTCCAGAGGAGTCAAACGAGTTCCTCAATATTGTTTGAACTGAATGTTATTAAGTGATAGATACAAATTAAATCATGTTTTTTTTCTTGATTATAATTCATATTGTTGTGTTTTAAAGCGAGTAGAATAAAAATAAAGAAGACAATTACACACCTCTGCGATATGACAAACTTGGGAATTGATGGGATGGTCCCTTGCTTGCTTCCGGAGAGTAAATTAGTTTATTGTCCTCCACGTGGTCATACGCAGTTTGTTCTGTTTTTTGACAATAAATTTACTTATTTATTTATTTATTTATTTATTTATTTATTTATTTATTTGAAGCGCTGTTCCCACCTTGAGACGATTGTACATGTGAGTGTGTTGCACGGAGAAGACAGTGGTAAGGGATTAATATAAGACTTTGGTTTTCATTGTCGTAACATTTGCCTCATTTGAGACAATTTTCAACATTTATGGTGCTGCACCAAATGTAACGTCCCCCCTCCCTCCTCAGTGGCGGATCTAGTCCTTAATCAAGGGGGGTTGGGCACGCTAAAAAAGAAGCATTTTTGTTTAAAAATGGTGGTTTTACAACACAAATTGTATAAATATTACCTTTTAAATAAAATGCATCAAATAAACAATTCCGACAATTAAGTTGCGACATAGACGTGCGCGACTTATGAGGAAGACAGCAGCATCAACTAGGCGAGTGTTGGTCACTCGGTCGTCATTGAAAAATAAAGAATTTTATATCGTAAAATATCGGTATGTTGAAAGAAAAAAAAAACCACAATTCTCTTGTAGCCCTGATGAAGGCCAAAATAAAGAGAGCCGAAACGTCGGCATGTTATAAATAGGATTTTTTTTTATCTCGAGACCACAACGCAAAAATAGTGTAGTAATTATTTGAATTTTAGAATCAAGGAAAAGTGAAGATCTCAGAAAACAAATGATTGGAGGAAACACTGAAGAGGAGTTTTGGTACCGAAATACACGTCACAGTCAGTGGCGGGTCAAGATCGTAATCAATGTGGAGGGGGATAACCGGGGAAAGATCTAATAATCACTTGTTTGAAAATTATGGTTTTAGAACACAGATATTTTTAAAATTTGATGAGTTGATGTATCTTATTAAAAGATAATGTATATCAATTTTTTTAAATATAATACATCAACTCATCAAATAGGTAATTAATAATTTATTAAAGGGTGACAAAATGTATTAATTGTATACATATTAAAGGATAAGGATTTCGTGACCGAATCACAATTTTATAACTATACAAATCAAATAATACACAAAGATATATTTTTAATGCAAACATAATGAACAAACAACAAATATACGAAATTACAAAAATATCCCAATCAAGAGTTTTGTTTACGTTATATTATTTACAAAAGAGGTCTGAAAGAGAACTACTTCTTAATCCAGTACACATAAATGAAGGTTCTATTAGTGAGATAACAAAGAGTTTACAATTACTTAACTAGAAAACACAACCACCGGTGGCGCAGGTGGTAGTGTTGTCGCTCATCACCGAGTCATCCCGGGTTCGATGCCCGATGGGGTCAGAAAAATTGTATCTTTCATATAGCTGTGACTGCTGAAGAACGAACCTTCCTTCCTCTACAGTATCAATAACTCTTAACTATTACTACCTACTCCTACTAACCCCTCCACGTGGGCCAAGTTGTTGGTAAAGCTAGCTAACCGACCCACCTACTAACAATGACCCAACTCCTACCTTCTATCACCCCCTGTAGATAAGCTTCAATAGCACTAAGCTACATTTCCCACTTACAAACACAACAATATAAAAGGGAAAAAGACATCCCGTAATTGAAGCAAACCAACTATATCATAAAGCATGTAAAAAAACATAATTTTCCTTACATATGCGTTAATAACATTAGAGACTCCATCCTGGCCCGGGTTTTTTCCCCATCCTAGCCCGGGTTTTTTCGGTTTTCCTTCGGGTAGAGGCGGATTTCTTATACAGGTTCTCTAGGCTTTGTCTAGGGGCGTGTTTATTGTAACAACAAATCGTGAATTTAGTGTTTTTTCAACTCTTATGATTTTTAAACACTATACTCANTCGGCCCTCTACTGCGACGGGATCCGTTTGCCGCTCGGGTACTACACTCGAGTTTAGCACGAGAGAGGTGTCGTTCTGGGAAGTGAAAGGGTCTTATATGGCGATGGGGAGATTGTGACTCGTATGAACTAACCCGTATGAGACGAACTAACTCTTATGAAGCGTATTGACATTCTATATGTATTATAACTCGCAGCTAACTTTTTATCTTATCTAGGAACTTATGCAAAAAAAATTTGAATCCTTAGCCTCTGCCTTAGGAATTGCCCTTGATCGGAATTTATGGAATACGTCCCTTGCTTGCTTCCGGAGAGTAAATTAGTTTATTGTCCTCCACGTGGTCATACGCAGTTTGTAATTGCTTTTTTTGACAATAAATTTATTGTTATTATTTATTTGACTAACCGTGAGTTGCGCTGTCGGCGACGCCGTGGCGCTCTTTCGCTTCTACAAGCGTTGTAGAGTTTAACCTGTGTGGGACACGCCTTGTGTTGAGGGTCGCTTTCAACCAAAGCTTTGTAACACGCAGAAATTATATTTACGTTCACATTCAGCACATAAATTCAGTGAGCGAAAATCTGGTAACTCTTTAACTAAGCTTTTCATCAATTTCAATTCTATCTGTTGAGAGTTGAGATCCAAGGGAGGGGGCAGGGGCTATAACCCCTTTAACCCTCCATATAATCTCCAATGAGCTAGATTATTTATTAATAATACTTTGAAAATTGCACTAATAAAGCATTGTCTAGATTCTCGGTGAACATCTTGCCAACTTTCTTTATTGTCCTGGTTTTCACATAGTACTGGAGTACGCTTCGGTATTTAGTGTTGATCAACCTTTTCTATGTCCGTAAGGACCGTCTACTAGCAGAGCAGAGTGTTAATTCTTGATTGTAGCATTAATAGCTGTAATAATTTTAAAAAATTAATACTAAATACATTTGATATCAGGAGAAACTTGATTAGTCCCTGATATTAGATCTGAATCGTTTCGAATGCTATGAATCTGAAATTACTCGTGGATTTAGCCGTCATATAAAAATTTTATTAAGTCCTTTGGACTGGAATAGAAGTTGAAAAATCCATTAGCTTCATGTGTCGAAAATAAAATTATTTTCCACTTACGTAATTCAGGGAATCGATTGGAACTTTTTTAAGGGTGAACACAGCATTAAATGCACGTTAAGTTTTTCGCTGTTCGATCTGGGTGCGGTTTTCTGTTGTCGGTCCCCACACACCTTTTGTCCAGACGAATGTTGGTTGAGTACCTAACTGTCCCCGGTAATCCAATATCTCTCCTTCCCAATTCCTTCGCCCAAATAACGTATAGGTGAAAGAGGAGGCGTCAGAATTTGACTCTCATAATCACACGAAACATGAATATGAAATGAATAAATCCTCAATTTTAGCTTTTGTTCGAACAAACATTAATAAATTAAATTCTGCACCATCAAAGCTGAATCTGTATCATGCGTCGGAATTTTGTAGCAGTCTCTTGTATCAACTCTTCCCTCTCATTCCATATTCCTCTTTTCCAACCTCACCCCCCCCCCCATTCCCCATCTATAGAGACCTTGAATCAGAAGAGAACCGTCAGCGACGGAAATACAATGCGAAATTTCTCGTATTTCCGGAAAACACTTCGCGCAGTTTCTCTCTTGGGGTATGATTATGTCGGAGCGACGATCAGCGATAAGAGCAAAGAGAAGAGTTACGCGACGTAAACCACTTCACGTGATGACGTACGACGAATGATGACATATGAGGTGTAGTGAAGTGTACACGATTACTCTCAGCAACTCGGTTTTGGTTTAATTTTTTATAATTATAAATTTCTTTTATTTACGTTACAGCAATTACTTTTACGCTAAGGCTATAGGAGGAGCAATGACACATGTGTGTATTTTGAGCGTGTTTGTACGCATGAGTGTGTTTCTGTAACTGTTTGTAAGCGAAAATGTGTTTGTGTATGTAAGTGAATATACGCAGATATGAGTTCTCGTGTAGATAATTAATTTATTTAGTCTAATTTCTTTCTCGTTGTAACCATGTGTAATAATCTTCTAAGCATTTTATTCCGTGTGTGTGTATTTGATATATATTTTTATAGATATTGATAATTTGTTTTTTAACTTCGTGTTGTTTTATTATGTATGTATTCTTTTCTATCTGTCGCCTAGCGTTGCTCACTAGCAGACTAATAAATTATAATTATTTATTTATTAGTATATAGGCCCTGCGACCATCGATTTCTTCGCCATTGTTGTTGCGGCTTCGAGATCGTTCTATATCGTTCTGAGACGAATTTTTATAAATTGGTAAAAGTTGCGTGTTGTGGGGCGAAAATGATTAAAATCGCAACAGAGAATGTGACTATGGAAATGAATTCAAC
>NNCF01126315.1:1266604-1348262 GCA_002313205.1 Laupala kohalensis
TATATATATATATATATATATTCTAACGATCCAGATTCGTTAGTGAATCATTTGGTATTTATTAGAATTTTATAGGGGATGTAATGGCCGAGTTATACAAAAATGCGTAGAACGTCTATTTGAATGTAGCGCCGAGAGAGGGTGTATTCTGCGCGTGATACGAAGCGACGGAATATTTTTTGAGTGAAATACGAGAGGAACTAGAAATCATGAAAGCGCCTGGCTGAGCCAGTGAGGTGAATAATAAGGAAGCGATCAGATTGGCGAAATAAACGAGGCATAAGAAAGGAGTGGGGGCTAGTGTGCAGGTGGAGAGCCGGAAACAAGATTCAGTCTCAATTGCTCGTGATAGATTGGAAGAGACGGTTCGCTTTACGTAATTGCAGACGTGTAGATGGTAGAATCACGTAGAGTAGCAGCGTGAGGAGTGGAATTTAGTTGCACGTGGCATTTAAACAGTAAAGAGGGAAGTTGAACCGCACAGGCATTATTTAATCAAAGTTGATTAATACTATTGTAGAATTGCCGTAAGAACGAAGATTATTTTCGGCGTATATCATTTTCATGATAGAGTTTTATAGTACTCGTAATTAGAGGAAAGACGGCCGGAGTAATACGAACGTAAGAATCATAGTATCGTTTGAACCAAGCTCCAAGTGAAGCTACAACCTATTTTCGAAAGCATTAGTTCGATTATGAACATTTTGTCGCCGTTTCCGAGGGGGAAGCAGTGCAGACGAGACCACGTGGTGTGGAAGCCTGGGAGCACGCCGTCGATTCAAGGTCATCAGCAACACAGCTGGGGGGCAGCCTGTCGAGTACGAGAGGTATTTTGGCTGGTGCGATCGCACGACGATTTCTGAAGAATAATTCGCTGTTTTGTGAGTATTACGTCTCTGTGAGGCGAACATTGTTCCAGAGTGTGTTTCGTGAGCCAGTTGTGTAACGTAATTTAAATTGTTGTAATTCGATGTTAATTAAATGAGTATCTTTGAATAAAGAGAAAATTGCATTGGAATAGTTGTTTCCGAATTAACTGTAACTCATTTTGGAAACATTCCGAGAAGAACGAAGATTAAAAATCAAGTAAATTGATGAACTTTTTGATAGAACCTCAAGATAAAGAAATAATAAGAGCTCATTTCGTGCTTAGTTTTTGAACATAGTGTTGCATTGTATTAAATTTTAGGGTATTAATTGATGTAATTGCACGATCCATTATTTGTGAGCTAGGAACCACGTGACGCAATTTGTATGAAAAGGGATTTTTACATTTGTTTGAGTGATTTATGTGGGGATTACTTGAATTGTGTAATTATTATAAATGTTTGTACTAGTATCAGAATATACGTTGTTAATTCACATCTGAAGTCCGAACCTTATTATTTATTTATAATTATCATAACTTGNCGGTATAGTCTGTCTCGTGTTATGACGGCCAATCTGCAGCAGAGACAGTTGCCTCTATTTATGTTTATCTGAACGCAGGTTGACAGAGGTTTTGAGCATCCGCGCATGCGCAGACGAAATGCGGACGACGTGACCTCCTATCGTCGCACCTACATAAACGGAGTCTCCTCGTTCGCTTCTCCGCTCCACTCTTCTCTTTGCTCTTATCGCTGATCGTCGCTTCAACATAATCGCACTCATCTGTAGATTTTTGGTTTGAATCATCTGTAGTTGCTCACATGATAGTAGCGTGCCTCCCTTCCTTTCTTTTTACTCCACCGGTAAAGAAGAGGCGAAAACCACGTTACAGCTTGTGCCAGAACGGACTACGAGAATTTGTGCGTAGTAAATATAGCTGTTGTGAGAAATGAAGAGCTCTAAAATTGTGGACACGTCTGACAGTTCTCTCTTGAATTAAGGCCTCTACTCCCGTCGCCGTCAAGTCTTGTTTTTCTCGACAGTGACGTCAGAGCGAGTGGAGCGCGCGTAGCGGCGGCGGCGGCTGCTGCAACTGACGACTGCAAGTGCACGCTTGTCCCCCTTTTTTTTATGACGCGTCACTGGCGACGTGTGGTTGTTCGCGGTCGGTTGCGTCGACTCCTCGCAGCGACCCCCCACTTTCCCTCCCCCCTCCCCATCGCCCACCTCCCCCCCATTCTTGATGTGTCATCACCGACGAGAATAAATAAGGTGCGTGAAGGGTCTTCACGAAATGATGACACGAGTTTGCTCTTTCGCACAATAAGAGATTGCCCATTAAAAAACATGACGCAAAAATTTACAAATTTTTATCTCCCCTGCTCCTCTTCACGGTAACTCTTACCCCAACCAATAATTATGTAACGCTATCCTTAACTTCTCCCAACCAAATGCGGAGGATTCAGTCTCGTCCCCGCCCCCCCCCAACCCCGGAATTTGACTTGACTTCGTAAAATACATAAAAGAGCGCGTCCAACTCGTTAAATATTTTTTTTCGTTTTATTTACAATTTGATGTAGAACCCTGTTGCGAGTTAACATCACCGGGATTTACATTACTTGACACTACACACCTTTTCCCGTATGGTACAGAATTTTTATAATGTTATTGTATACAGAAGTGCGTTTTATATAAATAAATGTATTTTTTATTCCCACTGTTAATCCTCGGAAGACGAAAGTATCGGGGGCAGGTGGGGGTGGCAGTTTACAAAGTTTACAAAGTTTACAAAGTTTACAAAGTTTACAAAATTTCACGTGCTCCTTCCCCCCCCCTTCTCAAGATCACTTGCTCGCTCCGCCCCAACCCCCGGTACGATATGTCGAGAAGAACTTTTATACACTGATGCGAATCTACATTGCTCTCTATGCTTTCAATGAGCAGTTGAGGAAAAGGATATTTATTTGGGGGGATAATACGCTCTATAAAAATTAGCGGTACGCAACGTCAAGACCAACACCATCCTTCGAAACTCAGTGCAACGGTGTAGCAAAATCTCCCTCCCTCTTTGGTGCGTTACGTAATGTGTGCACCCCTAAGTGCAGCGCAATGTAATTACTATGTAATCATCCGCCGCTTCACTTGTGCGAATTTTGAGATTTTGCATAAACATTATTTTTCGAATTTCGCCATGATCACGAACAAGATGCGATATTTTATGAAATTTCAGCTCCTATGCAACATTTTCAAAAACTTTAATTGTGTTCTAACTAGAATTCATTAAAGAAAAATTTACAATTATGTTGCAAATTTTGTCTCTAGGAAAAAAAAAATTGTTTTGAGTTTTCGTTTTAATTTTTTAGTTCTCTTTGTTCTTGTAAAAAAACAGAAACATAAAAAGAGACAAGACAAAAAATTCTTCACGCAAAATTCGGCACAGATAATAACAATAGAATTAAAAACACTGCTGCCTCCAAAAGCAAACGTATCTTGATCTGTGTTTAGTGAGTACTTTAAACTTTATTGTCAAAAAAAGGAGTTACAAACTGCGTATGACCACAAGGAGGACAATAAACTAATTTTACTCTCCGGAAGCAAACAAGGTACCATCCCATCAATTCCGATCAAGGGATTTAACATTTCAGCACTTTACTTCTAACAATAAAAATAGTTCGGCACGTGTTAAAGTATTAACAAATACCAACAAATATTGTATTTAGTAAAACATAGAAAAGTCATTTCGCAAGTACGTATTATTATCAAGCTATAAATCATTCGGAAAGTATTGTTGATAATTCGTAACTATTAAATAACACTAAATTCGCTTATAATTATATCAATAGATGCCACCCCTAGGCAAGAGACTAGCGATTCTTTATAAAAATAATCCGCCTCTACCCGAAGGAAAACCGGAGCAAAACCCGAGCCAGGATGGGGCTACAGAATTAGTGTGCACAACCGTGCCAAAGTTGAGTACACATAAAACTAAATTAATATGAATCATAAGACACAACAATCATTCAAGAAAATAGTTTTTGAAATTGTTAAAAGTTATTTTAAAAAAGTACTACAGCAATGGCGTGATAAAGTACAAGACGGATTTAACTTTTATTAAAATCAATAAATGCTTTTACAGTGGAGAAGCACTGGTGCAGGAGGTAGTTTTTAACCGCTGATTTGAACAGATTCAATTTCATAATGTCTTTTTTATTCTTGGGCAGGGAATTATATAGAACGATTCCCGAATGATATTATCCTTTTTGGCAAAGAGTGGTTGACACGATGAATATTATTTCTATTACGAGTATTGTGTTCGTGAACGAGACTGTTTCGTATAAAGCAAGGGTGGTGCTTCAGTAATTCGGTCTTAACGAACACGACCGTTTCATAAATATAAATACAGGGATGTGTTAAGATATTTAATTCCTTAAATAATGGTTGGATATATAAATGCGCCTCCATAGGAAAGAAAACCTGAAAATAACGCGGATGAGCATAGAAGGACCAGGAAAAGGCGCTTAGAGACAAAAGAAAAAAATATTAAAAGTCGTTTTAGAATGTTGAACTTGTACATAATATTACAAAACACTAGCTGCATTTTGTAGCTTTCCTCGCGTGAATTTTGTAATGTCTGTAACTTTATTATTTCTCACATTGATATCCAGTGAAAATGTTATCTATTAATGATAGTTTGATAAAATTGGTGTGTATCAATCCACTTGCACTGATGTAATTGAGAAAAAGTTTTTAGAAAACACCAATTTCCCAATTCACCCCCGCCCCCTTAGGGACGAATTTTCGTAAAATCCTGACATAGTGCTTCGTGTCGCGCTCCTCCCAACCCTCACCTTTAGAAATACAATTTTATTCATCTGAGAATACACAAGAACCATGGACTCCATCCTGATATCGGTCTTTTTACGTTATTTTTATATCTCGCCTTTTCCACCCCCAGCTCTAAAAAACTATGTGATCTCAACTTAAACTTAACGACATTGGAAACCTCGTCAACCCTAATACTATGGATCCGATGCAATTTTTATATTTCAAAATTATTTTCAATTATTTTTATCCATAAACCCATTACACCCCAACCCCCACCCAAGGAGTGCTAGTGGTGGGTTTGTTTCATGAGGGCTGAGTTCAGAATTACACGTTTTCACTATCACCTCAACGACACCGAATATTATGGACTCGTCACTGGTATGTGTCATTTTTTATATTTTTTCATGGAATCCCCTTTCCTGGGGGTGCCGGAGTTTATAAGGACTGATTGTGAACTTTGACGTCTTCGAGAATGTCACTACTAATTTCAGCGGCCCGTAAACTACGACATCAACACTAATATCGATCACTTTCGATTATTTTTACATTACACTCCTTCTCACCCCCAACACAAAAGGTTTTTATTCATTATAGGGGGTGATCGTGTACTTATCTGACATTGAGGGTATCACTTCACTTCAGCGGTCCCAAAAATGATTTATTCAACACTAAAAATTTGTATTTTATTTTACCCGTGCTTCATTCCCATCCCTACGCCAGGGTTGCTCGGGGTATATTGTGTGGACTGATTGTTAACTTACGAAGTACCGGGGACTCTCTTATCCATCTCAACGGCACCGAAAAGTATGGTTTCGAATATGACATCGGATTTTTCCGTTACTTTTACATGTCATCCCCTTCTCTCCTCTTCCCAGGGATGTAAGGAATGACTGATACCCACAGTGCTTGTTTTCATATTGTCAGTTATATGTGTATAAAGTTTGGTTGAAATTGCTCCATGCATTCTAGAGTTATGGTGGGATACACACATAAAACATTCCGATCCCCATTTCACCCCGAGAGGGGTGGATTTTCGTATAATCCTTTCCTATCTATGGATGTCTACACCTTAGGATGTCTGCTCCTTAGAACAAACGTATCTGCCACATTTTAAGTTTGTAGGCTTTCTAGTTTCTGATATTTCTTGGTTAGTCAGTCAGTAAGCGGCATTTCGCTTACATATATTTTCAACAAAAAAAACATGTAAAAACATCACAGGCGTGACATCAATATAATTGGTATATAAAAAGCACCCGCGTATTTGAATGCAACGTTGTTTCAAAATTTCAAATCAATCGACGAACTGTTTGCGAGCACAAACATACGCAGTCTGAACTTTTTTATATAAAGATTTCGTGAGTTTGTTACATTTCTTCTTGAGCTACGTTCTACCAATATTCGATAGAATGCAATGTAGTGTGAATCTGATGAGAATATTATTTACGATCTGTGTGTTACCTTACACTTAATTTGATAACGTTATTGAACAACGTCAGACCTAAAATATTTCATTAAAATCCCTTGGTTCAATGTTTGGACGATTTTATATCCTCATGTATTCGAAAAACGTAAAATCACTAGTTTCAATAATTCATTCATTAAATAGAATAACGTGAAAATGACCTGAATTATTTCAGCTTTCAGTAACAAATAGGAATCTCTATGTGCATAGCAATGTAATAATTCATAGTTCAAAATGCCAATATATTGCTGGTAACATTGAAGGTGGGAATTCCTCTTCTATATTTGATGTATTGTGGATGCGTTGTCGGTTAAATCGTAAAAGCAAATTGTTTCACTTTCCCAGCGTTATGTAGTTTGCTTTGATTAGTAGTAAAAGTCCAGATATTTATGTGAGAATAAAGAACCAGACAATATATTATGATTTACGTTTGCACCGTATAATCATGTCCATTGTTCTATTTGCATTACAAATTCTCGTTTCCTTGGTAACAAAGTTGACTATTAGAGTTTTTCACATTTGCTTGGTTCAACCAGTCAAAACAAAGCCTTAAGAATTGTTGATCTTGAAGTTATCAGTGTCTCGTGTATTTTGATCGGTTTTTCTGTCGGATCTATTGGTCTTGATTTCGCTGAGATGAATAGTGACCCTCCCTCTGCCGTTGAAGTCTAAATACAGTCCTCATGGGAGTAAGACACCCCTAACTCCCTTAGGGGGTGAGATGGGGTCGGTAGATTGATTATGGTGGGAATCCCGATGACATTAAAGAGCACGTTTGGTCCAATAAAATGCAGGAGAACGTTTTATAAATTTTTAGAAATGAAAGATTCAGAAAATTGCTATGTGGTATTATAGTCGCCCTAGAAACAGCCTGGGATTCTGGGATATTGGTTTAGGACGCGTAAGTTCGGCTCATAAAGAATTCGCATATTAATAAATACATGTTTTATTCATGTTCTTTGTTTCGTTGTAAATTGGAAATGTAGCTAAGTGCTATTGAAGCTCATCTACTTGGGACGATAGGAGGTAGGGGCTGTTGTTACTTGGTGGGTCCGTTACCTGGTTTTACCAACAACTTGGCCCATGTGGAGGGGTTAGTAGAAGTAGTTAGTAATAGTTAAAGAGTTATTGATTCTAGGAGTAATAGGAGGTGGATAGAGGAAGGAGGGTTCGCTTTTCAGTAGTTTACAGCTATATGAACTGGGACATAGATGTGTGAAAAGCTACAGATCTTTTTTTCTGACCCCACCGCCGTGACGTCAATCGAACTCCGAGTGTCTTTTGGTGGTGAGCAAGCACGCTAACCCCTAAGCCATCGGTGGGAATATGACGTACTTTAGGTCATACAAGTTCCCACAATAATTTTTCCTATAACTTTTTATTTGTAAAAGACCATTGTTTTACTCCGCATTTCTATACGTTTTCTGACCGTATTTAAGTTATAGTCCATAAACCGTCTTTAGTTCAGACGTTGTTAATATATCTTTTGCATGAGATGAAAACCTATGTCTGTCCGTTAGATCGTGTTGTCGATGGCGTCTGCCAAGCTGTTCATCTCGAATTTTTGTGCGTACTTTTTGAACAACACACTCTGAGGTTTCCTGGAGGGAATCGTATGTATCCCATTAATAAAGAAATGGTTTGGATCACTTTTTAAACGCGCAGAGTAACAAACCGCCTTTAATAATCAACTCAACTATCAGATATCACTTTTCTTGTTCAGTCTACCCAGCAGTATATATGGGAAACCTTTTTAAATCAATGACTCTTTTTATTTTGGTGCAGAATTTCTTTACTGTTACGTTTTGAAACATGGTGAAATACTGTATGTAATGAATTTTATGTTTAATAATAAAAATAATTTATTTGTAATTACTAATTTCCTACTAAAAGTTCGGAGTATAATCTGAAAACGAGGTACTTGTATCTAAAATATTTGACTGACTTCCCTGAAACTTAATAGAGGAACACAATAATGTGTACGTAAGATAGAGGAAATCCACAACGTATTAATTCATTCAAAAGCGTACTTTGGAGACGTGAAACGATGCCAAAGATTTGGAGGTAGTAGGATCATTATTATTATTACTATTATTTAAATGAACCTCAGTTTACACTGGATAAATAATACATAATGCGGGTATATCACCAACGCATTATGTAAGGCTTATAGTATTGTCTAAAAATCTCCGAGCTAAAGAGCATGTACCTAACCCCACATATTTCTGCATCTCTTTGTAGGTACTGGGATGCAGTCCCTTCATGGGGTTTCTGGGGTGGGGGGGGTGACTCCGGTAGCAGAGATGATAAGCGGAATAACGGTGACTTTTTCTAGATTCCACATCTCTCGTATCTCTGCGACCAAAAGCTAAATATTTGGTTGCCTTCTCATGTTTTTTGGACATATTGTTACTTAATGGGATTGAAATGTCAATTATAAAGGTTTCTTTACTCCTTTTCTTTATTACTATAATGTCTGGCTTGTTGAAAGGCAAGGTCCCATCTGTTATTACTTCTCTATCCCAGTACAACTTGATTTCTTCATTCTCGATTACTGCTTCAGGTTTGAACATGTTGTACACTGGATTCNTTTCAGTATTTTAAAAACTACTTACTAACTATATTTTTGGAATAATTTACTTATTTGGTAATAATACTAATCTGTTAAATAAATTTTCTATTGCATTTTATGGCATATAAATTTGTTAATATAATTTTGATAACATAAGTAAAGTATTTTCCTGCTACTTTAGCGTGGCGTATGCCGGGGTTCAGAAATGTTAAATCCGAACAATGCCTTAAGGAAGAGTTAATTACTCTATTGCCCTTCCCCCACCACCACCACCACGTGACCATACGCGATTTGAAACGATTTTTTTTTTGACACTAAATTCATTTGTTATAAGGTTTGTGAAACATTGGCATTATGTAAGATAAAGGTATTTTTGGGTAAAAAGACATTTTTCATACTGCCAACGTTTCGTACATTTATTTTGTACTTCTTCGGGACTAAACACTACGTGTTTTATAACTATACCTAGCCTACAAGGACAAATTGATGTCCGAAACGTTGGCAGTATGAATAATGTTTAATTTTTGACAAATCAAACGACCCTACGTTTATGAACAGTGTTACCAACATAAATGACAACTGCTCTTAAGAGCCCATTGCTCTTAAGTTGTAAATTTGCCTGAAGATGATCCACAACAAGAAGATTAAATATTGTGTATGTTATTTTATTTATTTGTGTTTTTAGTGTAAATATATGTATGTCCATAAAAAATAGGGTCATTTGATTTGGTAACAACTATATTTACATATATATATATATATATATATATATATATATATATATATATATATATATATATATATATATATATATATATATANTACCCAACAACCTGTACTTGTGTTTATCCTTTAGTTGTGTTTAGCCCTGAAGAAGGACAAATATCCGAAACGTTGGCAGTATGAATAATGTTTAATTTTTTTTTAACCCCAATACTCAACAACCTCTATTTTATACGATGAACGGAGTCACCAAAAACATGGAATTCATTATTAGCATTATGAATTTCCCTCGTCTCTAGTTCGAGTAGCGTATTCGCCATTTGTCGTATGCTCCAGTTGCAAATCCACCAGTTTCAAAACTCGTGCCTTTAACTGGGTCAGATTGTGTCGCTTTAATATCGCAGTACTGAGCAGGATACGGTTCGGAATAGCGGAATTACGATTAAGGTAAATACGCTTCTAGTTGACATGTGTTCTGAACACCAGTTGCAGAATGGAAGTAAAATAAATTGTCTCAACCCAAATGTTTGTTATTATATGTTTAAATATTAAGATCGAACTGAAAGTGCAAAGAGAAAAAAATTCTTCAATATATACTACATTATTTATTTATGTCCTCAAGGACTTTTGCTGCAATATATACTCACACATATGTTCTTAAAATAAAAGTTTGGTCAATCACACTTAAATGATTGTTAATGTTTTGAAAAAAGATAATAGGTAATGTCTGTAGTAAGAAGTCGTTGTATAATTATGGATTTGTATTAGCTAAGTTAAGTGATCTTTTTCTTTCTTTTTTTTTCATTGAAAAACAAAAATATATTTTTGGTGTCTCTAGTATCTTATAAATGATTGAAATAAGATCAAGGGCTTCATCTCATTTCTAATTTTTGTTCAGAATATTTTAATTATTTTCTAAACTAGGACTCGCGGTGGATAATTGAACGCATCAGCTCATCTGCTACCTTCAGCTTTCGGAATATTTTTAATGTCTACTTTCATTTATTGTTTGTATCATAACAAGAGTCAAAATCATACACAAGTGTCTAATTTTCATGCAATTATAACTGATGAGAGAGCGACATTTTTAAAATCTTTTACTTCTCTTTTTTAAATCAGGAAGTATTGTTTTGAAATAAATAAATAAACTTTATTGTCTAAGGGCACTTGCAAACTCCGCATGATCACGTGGAAGATAATCAACTAATTTTACAACGAAGAATTTCTGATTGCCTTTTATATTCGCAGTAAATAACTCCTCCCAATCACTTTGTCTCAATTATAGACAATCATTATTCAGGCAGTATAACTGGTATACAATTCTTCTTTAATTACATTTGATTATTACATTCTTCGCCAACGTTTCGAGGTGTGGTTGACCTCTTCTTCAGGGCTAATAGAATCACATAACAGTTACTAATTTCGCATTAACATTCATATTTATCATTCTGATCTCAATAACAGACACCCTTAGCAGACAGAGCATAACGTACTTTAATTCTGTAAGGACAATATTAAAGTTATTATAATCATTTTCATAATTTAATTTTTATTAATTATACGTCATCTAAAAAACAAAATACTTGTAAACATACCTTGAATTGCATGTAGTAATTAAAAGCCAATGGTATAAATAAATAAATAAATTTATTGTCAAAAAAGCAATACAAACTGCGTATGAGCATGTGGAGGACAATAAACTAATTTACTCTCCGGAAGCAAGCAAGCGACCATCGGAACAATTCCGATCAAGGGCCCTACGGCAGAGGCAGATTCAAATATTTCAGCAAAAATTCCTAGATAAGATAAAAAGTTAGCTACGAGTTATAATACTAATAGAATATCAACATGTTTGTAATTTAACGCAAAAAATTACATGTAAAAATTATTATCGAACTATAGATTATTCTGAGTACAGTGTTTAAAAATCATAAGAATTGAAATAGCACTAAATTCCAGATTTCTTGTTACAATAAACACGCCCCTAGACAAAGCCTTGAGAACCTGTATAAGATATCCGCCTCTACCCGAAGGAAAACCGGAGCAAAACCCGGGCCAGGATGGGGCTACAGAATTAATGTACACAACCGTGCCTATGTTGAGTGCACATAAAACTAAATTAATATGAGCCATAAGACAACACAATGATGCAAGGAAATAGTTTTTGAAATTGTTATAAGTTATTTAAAAAGTACTACAGCAATGACGTGATAAAGTACAAAACGGATTTAACTTTCATTAAAATCAATAAATTATTTTACATTGTAGAAGCACTGGTCAACCACACCTCGAAACGTCGGCAAAGAATGAAATAATCAAATGTAATTAAAGAAGAGTTATATGCCGTAATAATGACTGTCTATAATTGAGACACACAATCCCATCAATTCCCATCAATGACCCAAGGGCAGTGGCGGAATTAATACTTTAAAAATATTTTTAATAAAAAACGTACTGGTATCGACTTATTATATCCGAATACTGTATCAAGTCTTGAAGAACTTTCTTAGTTATCAACCTTTTCAATTGATGATGAGTGATATATTGGTATACGGCGTTTGCGTCGTTGTATATGGTGATGGAATTGTCAGATTATGAAATTTTGTTGATGATCAACTAAGCCCTGAGGAAGACAACGTCCATTGTCGATGCGTCGGTCTAGTAAATAAATATAATATATGATAACTTTCGGTCAAGTGAAAATGGCGACCAGCCGGGACTCGAACCCGGGTCTCTTGCTTTGATCGCAAGGGTGTTAACCGCTACACCACCGGTTCCCCTTCCACAACTGTACACCATTTCCACCCAGACCTGGTGGAGTTGTACCCAGACTTGGTTCACGGAACAAATATGTAAACGAATGATTTTTTTGACTAAACGAATGATTTTTTTAAACAATTTATCCTAATGGCAATAAACATTCCGATCATTTGTGTTTTCATGTTATTAAAACTAATTAAGGTATTATATCCGCGTTCACTTCAGTCAAGTTGCCGACTATTCACCAGACTTGGAACTATTCACCAAAGTAGTTCTCATTAATTAATAATTCATTCTAGTGATTTTTTTTTATATTGGACGAGGACAATTATTTTGTGATTTTAAAACTTTATAATTAGTTTAGACTGTCGTTTGACTCGTTTTTTTTTACAAGATTCGCATTCTCTACAGTAACGTGAACCGGTCGCCGTTTCCGTTAGAAGCGTATTTTCCTCAGATTTTTTTTGTGAATTGCTCTTGTAAGGTATGAAAATCTTAACATCATTGCGTTCCTATTTCCATTTGCTATGATTTTGTAGGTTTGTTTTTGCGATGTTAAGCCGGTACTTTTGCCAGGATATCAAAAAAACATAAACAAAAAACATGAGTCCCCAAAAGTTTCTCCTTATAAACCCATAGTAATTTAAAGTTAGATAATTCAAATTCATCGCCACTGGATAGAGAATGCTTCAAATTATCATTTAATACATTTTTTTTGGAGCGGGGCGGTACTTAAGCCTAGTCGCTCTAACGCATACGATACCTTAATTGTGTTGAAAGAATCATTCGTGTGGTTTCACATACCCTTCAGCTTGACGTCATCCGCTAACTAGCGCTCCAAGCGGCCATAGAGGGGAAGTGGGAGTCCAGGTAGCGGTGGCGACCCCGACGCTATTTATCTTCATTTGCGAACAATCAGCGCGCGATTACCAGCCACCTCCTACGACCACTGCCTTGTCCATTAGCCTCGTCCCTCTGATTCACGACACTCCTGCTGCGTCGTTTCTCACACGAATCATCTTCAATTCAGGTAATACAAGTGATCTGTCAACCGTTTTTTGAATGTCGTACGTGTTCACGTGTGTGTGATATTGTTAAGAAATTTGTTCCCCGGATTACTTTCGAACAAATCGATGCATCGAAACCAAAATTGATGCATAGGGAATAGAAGCTTATTTCCGGACGGAAGCTCATTTCCTCCGACTTCATTCACTCACCGCGCGCCACTTCCGGTTTCTTAAAATCAAAAATTTTGAAAACACGAATATAAGCATTTTGATTGGTCAGTTAATTCTGCGTACAGATTGCTAAAACGCATTCACACCGGTTTTCAAAATACAGCGAAAAATTTTTGCGAAAAATTGATTCGCTTTTTAATATCAGCCTATTACAAAGAGTTTACGGTAGAAGATATTTCATGCAATCTGTATGTGTACTTGTATGTGCAGATTTTTGGGAATGTACTATGTAAAATGATGATAGATATTTCGAAACCGATTGATCTTTTAAATATGGCATCTAGATTTATACTTATAAGATGTTTTTTGTTGTTGTAATTTTTACTGTAATGTAGAGTTTTTGTACTCCATGAGATTTTTGTCATGAATTGTAATTGGGAAGTTGCGTGGGCACACTCCAGATTTTTTAAAATGAAAGAATAACCTATTGTTTATTACAGCCCGAGTTTTTCTCCGGTTTTCCTTCGACGTGAATTTTTATACAGGCTCTGTAGGTTCTTGCATAGTCTATTGAAAAAATAAATCTCAAATTTAGAGTTATTTTAATGGTAACGATCCATAAACACTATTTTCCGACTGATTTATAGCTTGATAATAATACATATTTATGACGTGTTTTTTCTTTGTTTTATTAAATACAAATTTGTTGACATTCTGGAAATGTTATAACACGTAGCTAATCTTTTCTATTCGTGTAAAGTGTTGAAGCCCGCTTCACCTTAGGGCCCTTTATAGGAATTGTTGGGATGGGCCCTCGTTTGATTCCGGAGAGTAAATTAGATTATTTTCCTCCACGTGGTCATGTGCAGTTTGTAACTGCTTTTTTTTTGGCAATATATGTATAAAATGTAAATAAAATGGATTTGAATAAATTTACATGTAATTTCTAATTGAATCGGTATGAATAAACTATCATACATGACGCAAATTTAATATGAAAAAGAAGAGAACGAAACTTGCCTCACCTCTCCAGACAAAATTAAGAAAATTATTCAAAGAAAACATTTGCAAAACTAGAGAACTCCAGTCAAACCAAAGATCATTTTACAAATTCAACGTTTCAATTTAAAATCTATATTTAATTATTCTCAATATCTAATACACCCTGTAGTAAAACCGAATTAGGATGGTAGTTTATCGTCGAACATGAATTAGGAAAAAGTTCGGGATCAATGAATATATGTTCTTTAGGATTTTTCAGCAATTGCGTAAAACAAATATACCGTTCCAAATGTTTTATGTAAAAATAATGTACTACTACTTCTGTGTATATTATACTCTTTAAGATATGACGTCAATGCCTCAAAAAGTGAGCTAAAATTTAAAAAAAATTAAAAATTATATTGAGCGAATTTCAGGTATGGTTTATATTTAATGAGTTCCCTGTCATAAATAAATAAAATTTGTGTATTTAAAAGGAAGTTTCGACGTATTATATTTTCTTCCGCGTCAAATTACGTGAGGAAAGTCTACAGTTTGCGAATTCGCAAAACACAATATCACTCATAGTTTGTTTTGACAATACAACTAATGAGTGGATTTCACAGTCATAAACTTGAATAGAGAATAAGATTAAACATTCTGCGTGAGAGAGAGTAATAGAAATTGGGTGGAACGAGAAGTGTGTAGTGTACACGTGTGTGTATGGTCACTAAAGGGTCCGTAACGCAACTCATTCAACGAAGACGCCACAATACACGAGGAAGAAGGAAAGAGAGAATGAGAGAGTGAGAGAGAGAGGGAGAATCTTCCTTTGTCTTTGCATTATTGATGACGCTCCCACGGTATTAGCGCGTCGTCGGTGGGAGCCACAGCACTGAAGCGCGACCCTTGCGGAAAGCCGCTTCTGTCCCCTTTAGTTTAGAATTCCGACGCGATACGTGCGACAGCGCCCTTAAATCCTCCAGTCGTTGCCTCCACAACCTGTGTTTCTTCATGCATACTCAATGCTATTCGAAACGTTGACTTGTTGTAATTTAATGGGCTTTGCTAACAATGTGGAAAGAACGAGAACACACACTTTTCACTAATTACAAAAAAAAATATCGTGAATGCTGGTCTAGATGGTAATGGTGTATCGTTGAAGAAGGCGACGATAGTGTAGTGGTTAATATCACTGAAACCAGTGTATCGATCCCGGGTTCGATTCCAGGATCTTGTCGTAGTTTCGGCACCTCACTGTGTATGCACACGAGAAAAAATATGTATTACGATTAAAAATACACACAAAAAAAAATTTGTTTTGCGAGAAACGTTAATATACATTATTTCTAAATGAGATATGCTCTTTATTTGCCACTTAATTGTCTAATTCATGTTCAAAAGCATATTATTTATTCTCTTAATTGCGCCGAATGAAGTTTGTTTCAGCGTCGTCGCCATTCCTAGAATAAATTCTGTTATGTTCAAGTGAAATTCTAAAGGTCTCGTCGTTTAGGAGTGTTAATACTCAGGACCTCCAATCTTGATAGTGAGACCTTATTCAGTATTTAGCCATTTCTATGCTTACTTATATTTGACGAAGTATTGTATAAAAATTAAAAACTCTATTAAATATATGATACTAAAGAAACGGTTTTTTAAATTCATTCAGTAACTACGACAATTTCTATTCAAAACGTTTCAGGAAAAAGCAATTAAATATTGGCAATAGTATTGGTATGTAATATATTCATTATTAAAAATTTATTATCCTTCGAAACTCATTTTAATATTAATAATGCCATTACTATTTTCGTGCATTTGACGTTGTTCCACTGTTCTGTCATTCGTATCATACAACAAACGCTAGTCCCCATGGCAACCAGTAAATCAGGAAGATTAGTCACGAACGATTCGAAGCGAAGGTGGGACTTCTCTGCTAATTGAGGGCCATATATTTTTCATCACAATTGAAGTTCAGTTCACACGCGTTCGCCATAAACTACGAAACGTTATTTCATCGTTCTCAAACGTTTGTGGCGATGTAAGCAAAATCCAGCCTGTGTTTGGATGGGGATAAAATCCCTTTAAAATTTTATATTTTACATTATCTAGGACAACCCCAGCACGGGAAATCGAATCTAATATTCTGCATCAAAACACTAATGTTTACTTTTATGTAGCAAGTCTATTTTATTTATCTGAGTAACGTAGCATATACTACTCTTCCCCCATATCATCTAGTTGTAGGCAAGTTTCACATCGGTTTCATATTTAGCATTAACTATTTAAACAGGACATCAGAATAGTTATTGTCGGGGCGACGGCGGCTTCCCGCGTTAAGAGGGGGGAGAACCTGCGTCGTCTGTCTTTAAAAGGGGAGCTGGCTAGAAAGGAGGTGGGAGATGCCTTAATATTATAGAACTAGCGACAAGAGAAAAGGAGTAATAACAGCCTCATTCTCAGCATTGACAGGCATAGCTTTTGATTACCCAACTCACCCAAAGTGCAACGAGCGGCGGCGTGAAGCGTCCGGCGACGAGGCAGCATGGCGAGTCTTTTGCAATATTGTAAATATGTGACTTGAGTATATATAGTGTCCGAAAGTAGGTTGATGTCAATTCAGGTCGAAAGAAAGCGAGGTAAGAAGAATTCGGTAGAGACCGTTCAAGTCAATCCTAACCAAAAAGGCGGAGTGGAGTCACATATCTCTCTCTCCTATACCCCCTCTACTCCTCTCTCCCACGCGAGCGCCAATATGTCTCGCGTATTATTTATATTGTGGCTCTGTATCGCTCAGGCGGTAGTTCTGCATCGTTTCGGTAGAAGCGCTCCTGACGCGCGGGACATTCGAGCCCACTTCGCGNACCGAAAAGGCGGAGTGGAGTCACATATCTCTCTCTCCTATACCCCCTCTACTCCTCTCTCCCTCGCGAGCGCCAATATGTCTCGCGTATTATTTATATTGTGGCTCTGTATCGCTCAGGCGGTAGTTCTGCATCGTTTCGGTAGAAGCGCTCCTGACGCGCGGGACATTCGAGCCCACTTCGCGACAGAATAGTACATAACTATTATGAATGTGTTATGTGTTATATAATACATGGAACATTACATAACTCAGGTACGTTTCTCTAGGAATATTGTTTGTTACTAACCAAACTTCCATTTGTCAGGACTCGAGTTGTCAAGTTACATTCTTTTCAAATAAATGAGTCAATTACCGCCTTTTCTTGATGTACTTTTTAAATCATGTTATTTCGGAAAGGAACCAGGGAAAGATAACATTACGGGGAACCTCAAACAAACAAAAAAACCTTTTACTTCTCTAAAGTTCGATGCATCGTTTGTTAGACTTACGCAGAACGACGTATTATTAGATAAAATGTTTTGTTAACTCTTCAGCAAATCATGAAATTCTGAGAATAAAACAAAATCTAGAAAAATTCTCAATTTGTAATTTTGTAACAAATTTGAACGTCCCTTTTAAATATTCTGAGGTAAGTATTTTTATACTGCAACAAAAATGTGGAAACTTTACCTTTTACACAAATACATTATAGGTACGTATTCTTGNTACTGCAACAAAAATGTGGAAACTTTACCTTTTACACAAATACATTATAGGTACGTATTCTTGGGGACATGTCCTTCAAAAAATTTCGCGCATTCCCACAAATTTCCTTCTGAACTCATAAGAAAATTATTTCCTTTTTTAAACCATTATCACATAGAGGCTTACGCGACTGCTTTTAATGGAAATCAATCTTTGGTCCGACATTCTTTAGTCCGGAAAATTCTAAAAATCGGCATCTTTGGTAAAGTTCGTTTTTTAATGATATTTTCACATTTCCTTACATGCTACGACCTCGACTATTGCTGCTAATTGTGTCCGTCACATTGTTAATCCGCGTGCTACCTCCGTACGCATAATCTTTCAGGAATCCCCACACGCTTTGATTGACGTAAATGGAATAAATGTTGAACAAGTGTTTAAATGAGTAATAACGTTTTGCGGTTCCAATTTGTCTTATTTCTTTTTTTTTTTTTTTTTTTTTTTTTTTTTTTTTTTTTTTTTTTTTTTTTTTTTTTTTTTTCCCGATATTGCTTCTTGACATGAGGAGAAGTATCAATATCCATGACGTNGGACTAAACAAGGTAACTTTCATTATAACCACCCGGCATATAAAACCATATATCTATGTATACATACATATATTTAATGTAAACATACATTATCGAAAAATACTTCATTTGTTCAGACGTGAACAAAACCAATACATAGATTGATAGTTTAGTCCAACATTTGTTCACGCAAACTGAAACGTGACGCCCCTGTGTTGTTTAGCTATTATGTCCGTCAAAGCGACTAGACTTAAGTATTCCGAAAAAAATTGTTTCAAATAATAGTATGAACAATTCCAGTGGCAATGAATTTCCGTACCCTTACGACGCATGAATCATCTGGCTTTAAGTTACTATGGACTTCTATGGAGAAACTTTCGTGGGCTTAGGTTTTCTTGATACCCTGGCGAAAGTACTGGTTTAACGTAGTGAAAAAAAACCTACTAAAACACAGCAAATGAAAATAGAAAGCAAATGTCGTCAAGATTTTCATACCGTACAAGAATAATCCACAAAAAAACTGTGGAAAATACTGTTCTGACGGAAATACTGTTCTCACGGAGACGCATCACGTGACTGAAGACAATGCGACCCTTGTGTAAGAAAGAGTGAAACAACAGTCTAAATTTATTATCAAGTTTTAAAATTACAAAATAATTGTAAAAAGCGGCAAAATGAATTATTAATAAATTATTAATGAATTAGAACTTATTTTGTTCAAATATAAACCTAGGTCTCAGAGAGCAGAGTGACCCTCCACCCGGTTCCGCTCCGCCTCGCGCTGATTGGCTGCCGCGCCCGGCCAATCATGGCGTAGCCGCCCAACCCCAACCCAATCTATGTAACCGACGCGTAAAACGTTCGATCTCGCAGAGCACGACAGCAACTTAGGTCTGTACGACTCTGACATTACCCTGAAGAAGGCCACAGGACGATGGCCGAAACGTTGGTAGTTACATCTACTAAGACGCGGTTTGTCCCGGACAAACAAGCTTATATTTATTATAAAGTTTCGTGATTAGTTGGGAACTGGACTTCAGTCAACAAGCACCTTAAGGCAAGTAATTCTGAATTTTCTTTAAAATGGGGTCTATTAATTCATTTGGGGTTTTCACTTCGGAAAAGTTGTAAAGACGAACAGTGGAGAAATAATATTCTTCCAATACCTCCAGAAAAGTAGACAAAAGGATTTCAGTAAGCGTTATGCTTTTCGAAAAGAGAGAGAACACTGCTTATATAATTAAAAACAGACCGCCGTTAGAATGAGAATGGGAGAGAAAAGACCCTTCATGAATCTTAGCACGCCGTCTGCAAGACATTATACTGAGAAACACGCGTCAGTTTTGTTTCTTGAAGCAAGAAGCGATGTATCATTTTTCTTTCTAGCTACATACATAACGGTAAGAAAGGTAACTCCTCACTATTAAACAATAAATTAGTTTATTGTCCTCCACGTGGTCATACGCAGTTTGTACTGTTTTTTGACAATAAGTTTATTATCACTACTGCCATAAATTTCCTTTTATCTTTATCTCAAATGTAACAGAGTGCCTTTCCAAGGGAAATCATGGTTAACGTGCAACATAAAACATATTGATAACTTTCGGTCAGGTGAAACTGGCGACGAGCAGAGAATCGAACCAGGGACTCCTATTTTGACCGCAGGGGTATTAACCACTACACCACCCGTTCGTCTTCCGCAACTGTACACCATTTCCACCCAGACCTGAATCTTGGAAGACCTGAGACACATCCCCATACAGGAGATAAGTGAACCAGGCGGGACACAATTCTGTGTTACCGGTAATTAAGTGCAAACAGAATTGTGTGCCCCCTGGTTCACTTATCTCCTGTATGGGGATGTGTCGAAACGTTGGTAAGTTCAAAGAGAATTTTAATTTATAATTCTGATCCCAAGAAAAAACAGTTAAATTAGCAAAAGGTAACGAACATACGATTTTTAACTACTTTTAAACTTTTTGTTCAACATTTGAAGACATTGACTTCTAGACTCCTATTGAATTTTCGTGAAATTTTGTCATTTGTACCATTTGTCAGATATTACTAACATCGGTTAATGAAACAAAATGAAACTCTCGAAATAAATTTACTATCACAGTTCGCACCTCATCACCGATACCATTATAGAAAAATAAAAAGCAGAGCTGCTTCTTTAAATGTCAAACGCTGTCTAATATTACGTTTTCTCTGGTTAAAATCAGTATTTGTAATTAAATCACGCACAAATAATTAATTCATTTATGTTGTTTTTTAGAATGGTTTGAATTTGAATTTTTACTTATATAAGCGGATTATAGTATATATTTTTTACAATATCTGTTCAGACCAATTTTTCTGTGTTGGGATAGAAATAGATCAGTTATTACACTGTGTTACGTGTCGGCCGACAGTAACTCTCTTTCTTTGCCTCTGGCCGACTCAAACTCTCTTTCTTTTCCTCTGGCCGGCTCAAACTCTCTTTCTTTTCCTCTGGCCGGCTCAAACTCTCTTTCTTTTCCTCTGGCCGGCTCAAACTCTCTTTCTTTTCCTCTGGCCGGCTCAAACTCTCTTTCTTTTCCTCTGGCCGGCTCAAACTCTCTTTCTTTTCCTCTGGCCGGCTCAAACTCTCTTTCTTTTCCTCTGGCCGGCTCAAACTCTCTTTCTTTTCCTCTGGCCGGCTCAAACTCTCTTTCTTTTCCTCTGGCCGGCTCAAACTCTCTTTCTTTTCCTCTGGCCGGCTCAAACTCTCTTTCTTTTCCTCTGGCCGGCTCAAACTCTCTTTCTTTTCCTCTGGCCGGCTCAAACTCTCTTTCTTTTCCTCTGGCCGGCTCAAACTCTCTTTCTTTTCCTCTGGCCGGCTCAAACTCTCTTTCTTTTCCTCTGGCCGGCTCAAACTCTCTTTCTTTTCCTCTGGCCGGCTCAAACTCTCTTTCTTTTCCTCTGGCCGGCTCAAACTCTCTTTCTTTTCCTCTGGCCGGCTCAAACTCTCTTTCTTTTCCTCTGGCCGGCTCAAACTCTCTTTCTTTTCCTCTGGCCGGCTCAAACTCTCTTTCTTTTCCTCTTTCCGGCTCAAACTCTCTTTCTTTTCCTCTGGCCGGCTCAAACTCTCTTTCTTTTCCTCTGGCCGGCTCAAACTCTCTTTCTTTTTCTCTGGCCGGCTCAAACTCTCTTTCTTTTCCTCTTTCTTCACCTCCTCTTTCTCCGCACTCTCCTTTTTCCTCTCCTCCTCCTTCCTCTTCTGCTCGTTTTTCCTCTCCTCCTCCTGCTTCTTCTGCTCGTTTTTCCTCTCATTCTCCTCCCTTTTCCTCTCCTCCTCCTGCTTCTTCTGCTCTCTTTTCCTCTCCTCCTCCTTCCTCTTTTCCTCTCTTTTCATTTCCCCCTCCTTTCTCTTCTTCTCGTCCTCTTTCATCTTCTCTTCTCTCTTTTTCTCATTCTCCTTTCTCTTCTTCTCGTCCTCTTTCATCTTCTCTTCTCTCTTTTTCTCATTCTCCTTCCTCTTCTCCTCTCTCTTTTTATCGTCATCCTTCCTCTTTTCCTCTCTCTTTTTATCGTCATCCTTCCTCTTTTCCTCTCTCTTTTTATCGTCATCCTTCCTCTTTTCCTCCTTTTTCTTCTCATCTTCTTTCCTCTTTTCCTCTTTCCTCTCTTCCTCCTTCCTCTTCTCCTCCTCCTTCCTCTTCTCCTCCGCCTTCCTCTTCTCCTCCTCCTTCCTCTTCTCCTCCTCCTTCAACTTCATTTCCTTCTCTCTTATCTCCTCCTCCTTGTCCTTCTCCATCTCCTCAGACTGAAACATGTGTAAAGTAGATTATTTCGACATATTTGACAGACCTTTCAATACAGCAACTGAAACGAAATGTACGTTCTGTAATTTATATATTATTATTATCATATTAATCAATGGACTTAAAGAAGAAACACGAAATCGGTGCGAACAGGTAGGGTGTTGGAAGAGCTCCAGTTTGTCCCTTACTTGAAATCGGTAGCACGACAACCGCACCGACGTGATGGAGGGTGTTGGGGTTGTGATTTGGGAAGGTAATCATCATAACGGCACACCATTTCCAAAATACGTGGTAAACGGAAGAATGTTACAAAATATGTTCACGTACCCACAGCAAACACCTGGACGAGGAATGGTGTGAGATTTATTTATAGTAAAACCTCTCTTAACCGGTCGTCGGATTAACCGACTGACCCTATGGAACAGTTTTTTCTTCTCTTTCAGCGTATAAAATCCGGCAGGTAGTGACTCAAACATTGATTGTATGAGGGGGTCTTTCCTGGAATGGTCTAAGGGATGTAAAGCGAGATGACGCTACGTTGGATGCGTTCGTTTATTTATTTCCTGTTCTTTTATGTGTGTACATACAATACAATAGAGTTGCAATTACATCTCACTTGCTGGTATATTCGTGATAACCTAATGAAATTGTATTAGCTCCTTTCGAACGAAAATCGATTTTTCACGCAAAAAACTCGGATTAACTGGACAAACGGTTAACCGGCTCCAGTGTCTGTCCAATTAAGAGAGGTTCTACTGTATACGGAAATTCCTTGCTCTCTGTAAAAGAGTGACAGTACAACTGCCTTATACGAAATCGAGTAGAAAATTGACCTTTCACTCTCACAAGAGTTTTGACTTTTCCTTTCGAGTTTTCTTGGCATTCATAATGTCTCGGTGGCTGTGATAGTCGTGTATTATATCCCCTCTATTATTACTCCGTCAGGAAATTTAAGTTTGTCTACGTTTTGTGGAAATCGATTCCGCACTTTTATGAGATGACTTCGTTGTCCGAAATTTCTTTTACTCGTTTCACCAATGAACGACCCCATTCACTCGCCGAGAGCCGTGTAGGTCGAATTTTCATTTCCGAGACGAAACACAACGGCGGCAGCGCAGCCACGCCATTTTATTAAGAAGCTTTTAAAACCTAAACCATTCGACCAAATTTTACAATTTAAATATGCTTTTAATCTTCGTTAAATGCACAAAACAAAATGTACCATTAAATTTGATTATGATTGATTTTTTCCTTGTTAAATTATTCCCTTAAATTGAAGTATTTTAGAACTCCTATCGTTAACAACATTTTTCCGATAATGTAGGTTAACCATTGAAGACAGATATGTGCTGTCGCGAACTTTTTGTGTAGAGCTCATTGAGGCAAACAATATTGCCTTTCATGGTTGTCACCTATCTCCAACCACTTAGGCACCATAAGCGAATATACCACTTTTTCCCCCTATTTCATGGATTTATAAAATTTATAAAATTGTTTCCTATCTTAACGCATTTTTGCAATAAAAGTTCATCTTTGTTCATCCTGAGCATCTTAACTATCTCCTTGCCAAATTTTATCACGATCTATTCAGTGGTTTAATCGTGATTGAGTATCACTTCCTTGTTGCGCATCTATATGACAGTATGAGTGTGATGACGATCGTGTGATTGCTTCCGGTTATTAAACCGGATCTGGAGCCCGGAAGCGACGCATATAGCGGAATCAATCTCTGACTTTGGTCCGAGACCTCGGCTCATGTTTTGACTGCATTTTTACCTTCAAATTTTACAGATTTTTTTATGAGGAAAGTATTAGAATCGCTCGAAAAAACAATCTCGAGATCTCTTCAGATCTTTACGAATTGGCTCCAGGAAAAAATCTATTTTGAAATGTCCAATGTGCGTACGCGGGTATGTATGTATTTACGTTAAGAATTTTGTTCCTCCGATAACTCACGTACACATTGATGCATCGAAAGCAATCTTGCGATTTGACGGGACGCATTGGGAATAAAAACCTTTTTCTAGACAGCTCATACCGGTTTCATTTACACACCACGCTCCACTTCCGGTTTCTTGTAGGCCCCTATTTTAGATTCGTCTATAAGGCAAATGGAAGGAGTTTAAGGAAGAAAATAATTCCGTAGTTGAATTTGCCCATGTGATGTTCAGGAGTTTTTTTTGTGGGGCTTTATGGCTCGTCGACATCAAAGGTCATTGGAGCCCGAAAAACTTGTACAGGGAGGGAAAATGCAGTTACGCACAAGGGAGAGCCAACATGACTCCCCCACGTGTGGGACTCGTCGAATGATTCAACCATACCCACTGAAAACCCTCCTGATCTACAACACACCAAAACATATCTCACAACATTGAGGACAAAATTTGAGGGGTAGGAGAAAAAATGAGATGAGGAAGATGAAAGATACCCTAGACCTAATGGCGTCGGGATCGAAAAGAACGAGAGGTGACCAAGGGAGGTCAGAAAAGAGAAAGGAAGGAGCTTTGCACAAGTAAGTGGAAGTAATGCCAGACTCAGCTCGGGGCCCCGTGTTCGCCAAACACGTACTTACTAGATGTAAGTCCCCTGGGGGTGTTCAGGAGTGTTCTATATAATGTTGAGAGGATACGTATATTTAAACCGATTGACTTTCTAAATATGTCATTGCGTTTGATTATTATAATATTCTATGATTTATATTTTTTGGTGTTTTTCGGGTTTCTTATATTTTTATTGCAATGTAGATTCTTTAGTGCTTTGATCGTTTTGGCGTGAATTATAATTGAAAAGTTGAACGGGGGCACACTCCAGAATTCTTCCCTCCGCTAAGGGGTTACGAGGAACAAGATAGCGACGTGGACGATACACAAAGGAAGCAAAAGACAGGAGGAGCATGGGGCTTCGAAATTACACTCCTTTTATTCCATGTTCCTTTTATTCCAAAATGATGTTGTGAAGTTGTGGGGAGGAAAAGCTAACCGCTTAATGTAACGACAGAAATCAAAACCTCTGTTTGTTTACCAGTTGATTTCCCATGGATTCGCTCGCATGCATATTCATAATATTAGTACTATTGATGATAATAATAATAATAATAATAATAATAATAGTTACCCGTAACTATAGGAAGGATCCCACTCCCGCAATAGATTTACGCAGCAAGTGATATGATGTTACAGAGAGCACTGACTATAACACACGTGACTGCACCACTCTGAATCAAAAAATAATATACAGAGAGATCCCAAAATTCATGGTACAAACTTTAAGGGTTGGTACAGGACACCGTTACAATGATTTATCGTGTAGGAATGTAAAGGTGTAAGTGACGCGGTGAGGTGCAAACACTGGAAATACACGATCTCGTTGCTCGTATATCCGAAGCTGCTGCACGCGTGCGTGAAATACCTGGCATCTTTAAATGTGCACGCCAGTCGCCCCTCCGATACTGTCAACCATGTATCACTGTTGGTGGACGCAGTTTTAAGCGAGTTTTGTAAACATTGCACTTGTCAACGACACTGTCAATAAACAATTTATCTTTCCTTTCATCTCTTATTTCTTGTGTTTCCGCCTCATCCCTTCACTTGTGCCCATACACTATTCCTGTACGATAAATGATTGATACGGTGTCCTGTACCGTGAATGCGGTATCATTCTCTATACTTCACCATAATCAAGTTAAACCCGCACCACAACGTTTAGCCAAGAAATAGCTCGTGGCAATCGACTAGTTTCGGAATATACACCATACTACAAATATTGCCAAGAATCTGTGCTGGAGAATGTGGTTCAGTCAGATTATTCTATGGCTGGACTATTTTGACACGTAACAACACAGTAGACCAGACGTAACCATCATAGACAAATCTGAAACCACTTTTATCACCATGTAGTTGTTTGTCCGGGACAAACCGCGTCCTAGTAGATAAAACTACCAACGTTTCGGGCATCATGTCACAGTCGTACAGAGTCGCGTTTCGGCCGCGGAAACCAACGTTCACACTTTTGTCACTATTGACATAGCTGTTCCATTTGTCTCAAATATGCAGAAAAATTACGTAGATAAACAAAAAATGCCTGGCGTATAGTTTAAAAAACCAGTGGAAGGTAAAAAAGTGCATATTCTGCCTTCAGTCATTTCCACCACTGGGCTAATGCATAAGGATGTACTTCAGAATATCACAGCCCTATGGATCAAGAAGGGAACTACTTATCTTATTCAGAAGTCAGTCATCGTGAACAACTGTCCGGAACATGCTTATTATTGATCTGTAGAGAAGATTACTCCCAATATTGGAACGTATCCCGCTATTGGTGGAAATCCGACATGGAGAGTAAATGAGTTACAGAAAAGTAACAATTATGGTGATAAAAAATATGTAGTAGTAATAATAATTTCAAGAGAGATAACGATGTTGCCAAGATCATATTTCAGGAAATCACTTTCTCAAATGGGTTTATATCAGAGGAGTGCCCTTATAACATGTTCCAACCCACTCCAGTACTTGAGAACGATCGCACTAAAATATACTGGGATAGGTCAATTAGAACGAGTTTTACAATTTTAGCTAACAGACAAGCAAAAAAGGTGTGCGTTTTAATTGATGTGGCCATCCCGCTTAATCAGTACCTGAGGACACCTCAAGAAGCAGAGAAGATCAATAAGTATGCACCAATTGCTGAAGAATTGAAGAAGTTGTTCCATCTGGAGACCGTCAAAGTTGTTCCTCTGGTGATATCTGCTACTGGGATAGTGCCTAAGACCCTAAAGGGAGGTTTGGACAATTTGGACACATAGCGTACTTCGTACCTAAAATACAAAAGTCTGTTTTGTTGAACACGTGTCACTTAGTTAGAAAGTTTCCATCTTAATCATAACAGTAGTACTGTAAGTTACTTGGCAGATTGGCTGTGTACATTACATTACAATCTGTTGGAATGTGAAAAAGAAATGGATAATAATAATAATAATCTATAATAAGAGAAAATGCAAACAAGAACTTACTTATTTCTCTCGCAAATCATAAAACGTGATATACAGACTGACCTAACCATATTTTTGTAGCGTATTTGCCAAGTCCGGTCTTTGTGAATAAAATCTCGGATAATAATATCAATAAACATTCATGGAATCTCCATGATAATATTATAATTTCCTTGTTAATGCAGATGACCTTGCATGTTTTGTTTTGATTCTACGACTCAATATTTATATCAATTTTCAGACTTTTATTTCTCAAATTACAATAAAAAAATACCGCTAAACATGCGAATTGTCCAGTATATGACGACGTGGTCTATCGAACGATAATCTTTGGGTTTCAACCTACCTCTCTGCTCAATTTCGTCAAGGATTTTGAAGTCAATTCTTCGCGAACAGATAAATGTACTTTCGAAATGTGGCGGCTCTCAGGGTAACTGAAGTAAAAGATTTTTTCACCTAAATATTAACTCATCGACGAGGAAAACCATCCATGTATGACAAGTGAATTTTTTTTTCATTTATTTAGTTAATTTATGAATCGTAAATAATGAAATTTGTATATAGGGGAGAGTGGGATAGAAAATGATAAATGTAGTAATAAACATAAAAATAATCTTTTAAAACTTTATTGTTGAAAAAGCATACGCAATTTACTAGCAGTCGATGATGATTTCTCTTCAACACAATGTGGCACGAATAATTTTCTGCACGTAAATTAAAACTCTGGGAAATACATATTTATTTGTTTTTAACTCCCACAATAAACTGTATCTTCTCAGCCCACTTGGGGAAATAAGAAACCAGTCAGCTGCTTAGAAAATTGTGACAGTTAAAAATCGAATTGGGTAACAAAATGTATCTCCTTAGTGTATATTACTATCCCAGTTTTGTAAAAACACTTTAACACACGTCTGAATTATGACTAACTGAGAAGACTAGACTAAAAGAGAAGAAACAAAAAAATTTAGAGAGAAAAATGTTGATATTATTATCAAAGCAAATAAAGTATTCTTAAAATTATTTAAAAAATATAAAATAATTTACATTAGTCTTACTTATTTAACTGCGAAGAAATAACCTACTCTGGCTTGTAAACAAAGATTTTTAAGTTAAATTGTACAACAAACATAGAGTGATCCCGAATTCATGGGACTATCTTTAAGGGTTAGTAAAGGACACTGTAACAATCATTCATTACGTATGGGACTAGTGTATGGGCGCAAGTGACGCGGTGAGGAAGGAAACACAAGAGAGGAAAGACAAAGTTTGTATTGACAAGTGTTTACAATGTTTACAATAACTGTTCAAAATTGCGTTCACGAACAGTGATACATTCTTCACAGCGTCGGTGGAGCGATTAGCGTACCTGTAACAACCCTTAAACTTTGAACCATACAATGGGGATCGTCATGTACGGTATCACGCTTAAAACGGAAAGTAAAACACATACAACAATCGCGATATAAAAAAATATATGAAGTAATTTTTGAAGGATACAAAATCATCTCAGAGGAGAAAAGAGGTAAAAAATAGGACATTTTCCTCGATAACTTACACAACCTATTTAAAGTTTCAGTGAAAAAGACTGCATGTAAAATTATTAAAAAATAAGATATCCCTAAATACACGATTTTAGGTTAGGTCAGGTTTATCTCACTAGAGATTATTAGTTTTGTACAAATAACTTTTAACTTACGAAGTACTTTTTATGCATTTCCATTTTTAAACGATGTAAAGAAACATCTGAGATATTTTAGTCATTTAGGCTCGTAAATAAAATTACAAAAAAACATCTTGTAATAAACAAATTTATTGTCAAAAAAGCAGTTACAAACTGCTTATGATCACGTGGAGGACAACAAACTAATTTACTCTCCGGAAGCAAGCAAGGGACGTATTCCATCAATTCCGATCAAGGGCCCTAAGGCAGAGGAGGATTCAAAAACTTTCAGTAAAAATTCCTAGATAAGATTAAAAGTTAGCTGCGAGTTATAATTCATATATAATGTCAATATGTTTGTAATTTAACGCAAAAAAAAGTAAAAATTATTATCGAACTATAGATTATTCTGAGAATAGTGTTTAAGAATTGAAATAACACTAAATTCACGATTTATTGTTACAATAAACACGCCCCTAGACAAAGCTTAGAGAACCTGTATAAGAAATCCGCCTCTACCCGAAGGAAAACCGGAGCAAAACCCGGGCCAGGATGGGGCTACAGAATTAATGTACACAACCGTGCCTATGTTAAGTGCACATAAAACTAAATTAATATGAGCGAAAGGACAACACAATGATGGAAGGAAATAGTTTTTGAAATTGTTATAAGTTATTTAAAAAGTACTACAGCAATGGCATGATAAAGTACAAGACGGATTTAACTTTTGTTAAAATCAATAAATTCTTTTACAGTGTAGAAGCACTGGTGCAGGAGGTAGTTTTTAACCGCGGATTTGAAGATATTCAATTTCATAATATCTTTTATATTCTTNAATTATATAGAACGATTTCCGAATAATATGGTCCTTTTTGGCAAAGAGCGGTTGACACTCTACGACGATGAATATTATTACTATGGCGGGTATTGTATTCGTGAACGAGACTGTTTCGTATAAAGCAAGGGTGGTGCTTCAGTAATTCGGTCTTAACAAACACGACCGTTTCATAAATATAAATGCAGGGAAGTGTTAAGATATTTAATTCCTTGAATAAAGGTTTACAAGAGTTTCGGGGGTGAGATTTACAAATTATCCGAACTATCCTCTTCTGAATTCTGAAAGTTTGAATACTCTGACCGGAATTGCCCCAGAAGGTAATGCCGTAACGTAAATGGGAATAAACGTTTGCAAAATATACGCAACGGGCAATACGTGGACTAACTACGTTAACTAAGATTCGGAATGCGTAACACAATTTGCTTAATTTGGAATTAAGATTGCCAACGTGACAATTCCATTTGAGGTTGTCTTGAATATGGAGACCTAGGAATTTTGTACTCGTAATAGTTTTTAATTGTGTTTCGTTTAAAGAAGGAGAAACATGGGGTAAAGATTTTGTGATACTATAGTGAAATGTCATAGAAACTGTTTTGTAAGTGTTTACAATGAGACGATTTGCATGGAACCAAACCGAGAGGTTAGACAAAACTTTTTGAGCGTTGGCGTGTTTACTTAGTAAGTAAGTGTCAACAGCAAAACGAACCACTTCGCAATCTGATGAGGATGATGACATGTCGTTCACATACAATAAAAAGAGTGTAGGACCGAGAATTGATCCTTGGGGTACTCCGCAAGTAAGTGGCTTTGTTTCTGAAAGACAACGCTCAAGTATTTTATTTTTAGTATAGGATATTTCTACTTGTTGATATCTATCTTTTAAATAAGAAGTTAGCCATTGATGTGGAAGTCCACGAATGCCTAAAGAATGCAATTTGGAAAGGAGAATTCCGTGATCGATGACATCGAATACTTTGGATAAGTCAAGAAAAACGCCCTGAGGATTTTCTCCACGGTGAAGAGATGTGGTAACATCGTTTAAGAAAGAAAATATGGCGCTTGTAGTGGAAAAGGATTTCCTAAAACCGTGTTGATCGTCAGATAACCCCTGTTTCTTATTGTTATTATTATTATTTTTTTATTATTAATTCATTTATTATTATTTTCAATCCTGTTCATGTACAATGTCAATATAGGGTAGTATTGTTTATTGATTTCCTTTTGTGCTGTAATTACATCTCGAAGGTTGCACCTAAGACAAATTGACTTGTGCATTACCTAGACCCGGTCCACGTCCTCTTAGGGGCCTCCAAATTGTTCAAAAAAAGCAACATAAATAAGTAAACTTGACTTTAAATGTACTATAATTTTATTATTATTATCATCATTATCAAATAACTTGTAGCTGAGCTCTTTAATACATAGAAATTCCATAAAAATGAAAAAAAATCCTTTACGTACTCCGTAACAGAATTTGCGAAAACATTGCTGTGTGGTTGGAACAGGGGGCCTCCAGATTCGGGCCTCACGAGTTGTAGGTATGCTAAAGCTAAAGCTTGTCCTACTTGAACGAATAAACGCCAGACTGACAGAAATCGCGCACCTGCACTATTTCAAACTTTCGCTCAGTCGTGCTTTTTGGACGCTTTCATTTTCCAACTCTCTTTGCGGTGAACTGTTCGAAATGAGTTAATCTTCTCAGTGGCCAACTCTTTTGTTGCTTCACGATCCACTTCCACGTACTTACTGACCGAACTTGCGTGTGTCTGGTTTTTCTTGTCTCGGTTGCTGCAACCCTTAAATTTTGGTACAGCTCTACAAACTCCGCGAAAAGTTAGTGAGTCTAGTGTCCTAAGTCTGTCATTGTCTTTCGCATTGGGGCAACAGTTGGAACTTCTAGCGTCACCGAAAGTAGACTGGCAGCGGAGCGATAAGACTGACGCACGTCTACATGCACCAACTTGTCGAGAGTCTTGCATGTACACAAAGCTCCAGCACATCAGTCTATTGTGAGTTTGTCACTCTTCATTCAGTTCACGCAAGACTGTCCAACTTCCGTCTACACGTAACGTTTTATTGTGGTAAAACGGGTAACTATTTCAGCTCATTTTTCAAGGTAAAGAGCATCTTCAATTTTTTAAAATTGTTGAATGTATAAACAACAGTGAACAATTGTTTAATGTACAAACAACATATGAATTGTGACTAAGACACAGTAGCGTACCTAGGCGCGGGCGGTCCACCCCGGACCTCGTCCTCGAACACGCCTCCACATTTGCTCACAAAAGCTATATAAATACGTAAAGTTGATATTAAATGTACTTTAATTTTATTATTATAGTAAAGAAACTTATATTTGAGCTTCTTAATAAATAGAAATTCAATTTAAATTTCAAATTGTTCCTTAACACAACTTGCGAACACGTTGCTGCGTGGCCTCCAGACTCGCGCCTTCGGCCTCATGAGTTATAGGTATGCTAACGCTAAGACAGCGTTAAACAAGTTGGCGAATATTGTTCTCGCAAAATTAGCTGCGAGGTCCCGTCGACGTGTTGACAAAATTGGAGACAATCAACAAAATCCGAGACAGTGTCAACGCAAACCGGAGTAATTGCTGTGACAACTTTCGGTCTGTTGACGATGTAGTGGTTGACACTTCTGCGATCAATGTAGAAATAGTTCTTCGATTCACGACCCGTCGCCATTTTCACCCGACCGAAAGTTGTCACATATATTCTCCATGTATAGGCTACACGGAAGAAATATATACTGTTAAGAAATGTACAATATATACTGTTAGAGTATATACAAGGAACGGTGCATTGTGTCTAGCTAGACCCGTTGTGTCATCGTCGTTTGTGCTTCCTTTTGCTGCTGCAGGACTTTCTGGGCATCCTGTCCAAAGTGTCTCGAGGGTCCGTGCAGGAGAAGCTGCAATGGATCTTCGGGCTCTACGACCTGAACGGCGACGGACTCATCACCAAGAACGAGATGCTGGATGTGGTGACGTCCATCTACGAGATGTTGGGCCGCTCCACGGAGCCACAAGTGGATGAACATTCCGCCAAAGAGCATGTCGAGAAGATATTCCACGTAAGTCGAACGAATGATTTTTTTTTTCTTGGTGGGGCTTTACGGCTCATGTCGACATCAAAGGTCATTCGAGTCCTAACACTTTTGTGCAGGTAGGGAAAATGCATTTACGTACTAGGGAGAGCCAACATGACTCGTCGAATGATTCAACCATATATCCACTAAAAACCCTCCTGATCTACAACACACCAAAACATATCTCATAAAATACATCAAATGGAAGGGGGGGGGCTAAAATGAGAAGGGCACATAACATGAGGGGGGACAAAGAATAAGGGGGGACAAAAAATGAGGGGTAGGACAAAAATGAGAGGAATGAGGAAAATGAAAGATACCCTAGCCTTGATAGCGTCGGGATCGAAAAGAACAAGTGGTGACCAAGGGAGGTCAGGAAAGAGAAAGGAAGGAGCATGGCACAAGTAATGCCAGACTCAGCTTGGGGTCCCGTGTTCGCCAAACACGTACTTACTAAATGTAAGTCCCTTGGGGGGGGGAATGAATTGTTGGTTTCTTTTGTTGGAGTAAAGTGTTTTGTGTCGTCAAGAATCGAGTTTTTGGACTGTCAATTCACTCCTCTAACATTTTAATTCACTTTCATAATTTTTATGTAGCTTGATTAGTCATCGATTAGACTAAACGCTCTAATTCTTTTTAAAGAAATATTTTCAATTCAATTGAATAGAGCATTTTATTTACAATATTTACATTTTAAATTACATGTGGTGCGACTGTAGCCCCTTTGCCTTCTTAAGTCCTTTAATGCCGAGGACTGTGCGTTACACGTCCTAGTATTAACTCTCAATGAATTGTTCAGTTGCGTCTACATTATTTACAAGAATATTGAAATTTTTTATTTCCTGTTGCCGTGACAGTAAATTTAGTTATATATGGATAAAAATTTATGATTATTATTATTATTTAAACCTTTGGCATACTGTAATAATTTCTTAAATCTTACTTAAGTGCGACTGGCCAATTCATTGAGCACCACGGGAAACCAACGGCCAGAACACAAATACTGAATATGGAAAATATATTTACAAGAGACAATATTTACAAAAGTATTTACATAAGACAAGAGTATGTCCCGAAGAGAAAGTACTTACAAAAATAACACATTAATGTAAGGAAAACATTGGGTCTCTTTCTACATTATTTATTTCAGAAAGATTTTTCGACCGCGTAGCGGCCATCTTCAGTGCTGAATGTAAGGATTCTTGTGGTAGAGGAATGGCAAACGAATGCCACAAGAATCCTTACGTTCAGCACTGAAGATGGTCGCTACGCGGTCGAAAAATCTTTCTGAAATAAATAATGTAGAAAGAGACCCAATGTTTTCCTCTATAATTGAAAACTCTTTCAAAAACTCACCGTCACCTAAAATGTAAGGGAAAGTATTGACCAGAGACGTTAAATACATATGAATTAACACAGAAAGTATTATAAAAACAATTTACGAATAATGTATCAGTAATAAGTTAAATTAAATTAGTTCTTTCTTCAGACGTAGGTAGAAAGAAGTTTCGTTACTTGCACCATAGAAGGAAAAAATCCGGCAGTATCATATTGCATTTTGCCCAACCATTTTTCCTTCGGGTAGAGGCGGATTTCTTATACAGGCTCTCTAGACTTTTGTCTAGGGGCGTGTTTTATTCTAACAATACATCGTGAATTTAGTGTTATTTCAATTCTTATGATTTATAAACACTATACTCAGAATCATCTATAATAATTTGTACATGTAAAATAATTTTTTTGTGTTAAATTACAAACATGTTGACATTCTGTTAGTATTATAATTCGTAGCTAACTTTTTATCTTATCTAGAAATCTTTACTGAAATTTTTGAATCCGCCTCTGCCTTAGGGCCCTTGATCGGAATTGATGGGATGGTCTCTTGTTTACTGCCGGACAATAAAATTATTTCATTGTGCTCCACGTGGTCATACGCAGTTGGTACTGTTTTTTTGACATATAAATTTTTTTATTATTATTATCTCCTTCATTTCTTCCCGCCCTTTCTTCCCTTACGTGGCTTAGAAACTGCGAAGAAACTTCAAGAAATAGAATGGTTGTGAGACCTAAGTATTCTTCACATTTTCCCTAACAGATGTCGTCAGCTTAAGATAATTAGATCAATTTTGAATAACATAAAAGACCTCTAAATGACTGCATTGACTTATGAAGCAGGTGATCTGGAGACAAAAGTAAATATCTTCGATTCCAGTTTCCAGCACTATGTCAACCCGAAGTTTTCTTCTTCTTCTATATTAATGCTTCGTGCCCGCACAATTACTCATTTAAATGTGTAATGACTCATCTCATTTAAAATCAATCAATTTTAAAACTGTATGTGGTAGTATGCAATGGATATAAATTTTTGGAAAATTGATTTTAATTCTGTATTCGTTGTTTGATCAACGTGTATTTCTAGTGTCTTGTATTTTCACAAGAATCAATTACAGACAAGTAGATGGTGAAACAAACGACAAATTATATTCTTAATTATATTTTTAGTCCAGCATTCTCTGATCCGTTTTTTCGTCAATAACATTTTTTAAATTAACCATTAACTTTTTTTAAATTAACGTGTTTGATTAAATGTTTTTATAAGTATTAAATCCGCCACTGCCCTTGGGCCCTTGATCGGAATTGATGGGTTGGTCTCTTGCTTGTTTCCAGAGAGTCAAAAAAGTCAAACTTATCCCACAACAGGCCCCGAAGGTGCCCAAGGGGTTTCCAGAGAATAACTTAGTTTATTATCCCCCACATGGTCATACACAGTTAACAACTGCTTTTTTGGCAATAAAGTTTATTTATTTATTTAATTAATTAATTTTCCTTGCAACGCCCTTCATGTTCGTATTAATTTTTTATTTATAGTACGCTACTTTTGTTGTTGTTAAACCCCGTTTTAAAAAAAACAACAACTTTGTACTCCCGATAAATCCCGCTCGTTTAAGTTTGCTGACCACTGCTCTATTCAATTCCAATGTGAATTATCCCGAATATTTTCGAATTTGATGATGTATCATATAAAATATTCATTTGACTCTGTATATAACAATTCATTACAAAAAAAGTATAGAATCTTTCACAGGATTTTCTCCTGCTTTCTGTCGGGTTGAGGAGGATATAGGGCCATTAGTTACGGACCTTTGGGTGCTAGTTATGGTTATTTTTTTAATAGTTATGGTTAATTAGCTATATTTTTAGAACCTAAAATGATAATAATACGTTCTTTTCAATATTTCGACTATCATAATGTATTAAAATTAAAAATTTGTGAAACATTCTGTATGTATTATATTGGCTAGCTCTTTTTCTTCCTCTTAGGGTAGGGGAATACTCATGACTTTGCCTTGGAACACGAAATGTTAAATCCACTAGTCTTAAAGCCATTTGATCGGAATTAATAAGACGATGCCTTGCTTGCTTTCGGAGAGTAAATTGGTTTATTATCACTCAGTTTTTTATTTATTTATTTATTTTTACGAAAAATTATTTTTTCTAAGATTCTTTTGAAATGTTTGAAACAACGATGGAAACTTAATGGAAGCGAAAATAAAATGAAATTTCAATTTGATAGAATTGAAAACACGTAACAATTTGCAGTAAATATGTGAGTGAGTTATTTTCTCAAGTTCATCTAGTTATTATTGAAAACACAAAACCACAATCGGTCGACAATATTCTGCAGCGATCCGGTGCAGCACCAAAAAGCGGTTGATTAATTAGCCCTCGACTAGCGCATTTGAGCGCTGCTGCAATTAGAAGCGTTTCGTGGGAGCTAATTAAGCTTTGTCTGCTTTTGTTGCCTTCGTTCCACTCTGTGTATCCGTGTCTCACCTCAGAAAGCAAATAACAAGAAACCAGGGAGAGGATATAAATGAGGTAACGGTAATTTCGGGAGCGTAGTATACCGAAGTCTTGATTCATCATATCTGCTTTCAACGTGCAAATACTTCGTGGTTAGATCCTGGATAAGTATGCATCGAAAGTAGGGCGCTATTCATACTTCATACGAATAGTGATTTACGCATGGTGGGGAGATGCTTGAATATGAGTAATTTGTTAATATAAAAATAAGCGCAGGAGGATTGGACGATTGGCGAGCCCAAAAATTCCAATAAAGAGGATGGAAGAGGAATTCTTGATGTACAACAACTGTGCAAAAACACTGTAGTAAAACTTCGCAATTATTTCTTTACCAAGGTAAAAGAAAGTTATCTGTACAGAACAGTGGTGACAGCAAATCGAAATTATATACCACTTAACCTCGCATCACGAGATGAGTTCCCGAGCGTTGTAGAGCGAAATGAGACCCAATTATTAGAGATAGTAGAGGCAGAAGTAGATAGTAGAGCCAGAAGTAGATAGTGAAGCTTCAAATGCTTGAGTCGCCAATGGCAGTGTCTTTGCTGAGACAGAGCGAATGATGCTAGCAATTAAGGATCAAGTGATTCCGACATTAAACTGCAGGAAATATGTCATAAGTGAGGAAATTCCACCGGATAAGTGCAGAAAATGTAACTCTGCTAATTAAACTATTAACCACATAATAACCGGTTGCTTAGCGTTAGCCCCGAAAGACTACTTGGAGAGTCACAATATGGCGGCTGCAACTGTACATCAAAATGTCGCTCAATGAAGTGAATCCAGTGTACAACATGTTCAAACCTGAAGCAGTAATCGAGAATGAAGAAATCAAGTTGTACTGGGATAGAGAAGTAATAACAGATCGGACCTTGACTTTTAACAAGCCAGACATAATAGTAATAAAGAAAAGAAGTAAAGAAACCTTTATAATAGATATTTCAATCCCATTAAGCAATAACATGTCAAAGAAACGTGGGGAGAAGGCAACCAAATATTTAGCTTTTGGTCGCAGAGATACGAGAGATGTGGAATCTAGAAAAAGTCACCGTTATTCCGCTTATCATCTCTGCTACCGGAGTCACCCCCCCCACCCCAGAAACCCCATGAAGGGACTGCATCCCAGTACCTACAAAGAGATGCAGAAATATGTGGGGTTAGGTACATGCTCTTTAGCTCGGAGATTTTTAGACAATACTATAAGCCTTACATAATGCGTTGGTGATATACCCGCATTATGTATTATTTATCCAGTGTAAACTGAGGTTCATTTAAAAAATAGTAATAATAATAATAATAATAATAATAATAATAGTAATAATGATAATAGTATTTGAGGAGTGGGGAATTATGTCTGTCGAAAAATCTAACGACATCTACGCGCTGATTCATTAATTTATATTATTTGTAAACTTTATTGTCAAAAAAGAAATGCAAACCGTATGGCCACGTGGGGGACATAAACTAAGGCAATATTTAATTACCGTTATACATTTTTTTTTTTTTTTTTTTTTTTTCCTAAAAGTTTTATTGTTGATAGAGTAGAACCGCTTTTAACCGGCCTCGAATCAACCAGTCCTCGCATAAACCGTCCCGTGGAACAGTTTTTATTTCTCTCTCTCTCTCTTTCATGTATTATACAGGTAATGATTGTTTGACGGATCATTTTGCTCCAGAGTTCCTGGAAACCAAAACGAGGTGACGCGACATTGAGTGTGTCTGATTTTTCCGTGTTTGTTTATGTATGTTCTCTTTATCATTAGATGGATGGATGTTGCATTAGGAGTTGGTGAAGGAAAATGGTGTGGAAAGTTGATTGGGGCTCACTCCAGATTTCTTCTGTTGCAGCAAATCGACGCCAACAAAGATGGCGTGGTGACCATAGACGAACTGGTGGAGTGGTGTTCCCGAGACGAGCAAATCCTCCAATCCCTGGAGACCTTGGACACCGTCTTGTGATCCCTCCGCTCGAGTCCCCCCCATCTGTCAACTGTTCCGTGGACACGGGAGCGTCCAGCGGACGAGGTGACCCCAGCGACTCCGGCCTACTGAAAACAAAATGGCTGCCTTCTTCTCTACGTCCATCACACCCGCGAAGACCAAGCTGATCTCCACTTCTCTGCGGACGCTCCTCTGTAAATAGGTGTTTCACTGTGGCACAAATTGAAATATGTACATTATTTTCACTTTGACTGGACATGTCGCTCTGGAATCTTGATCGCTCTGTCACTGCGTTACAAACTCGAGAGAACCTGTCTCTATCCCGATATTCGCTTTGACTTGTGCTTCTACAAACTCGTCGTTTCATGTTGATCCTGAAGAGGTCCAATTGTGAATGCAGGTGCCCGAAATTATTGTGTTCCACTCTGTGGTTTCAGTAGAGGACCTTCAATGTGCAATGGGGCGTTGTCGACGTTTCAACTCTTCCAGCACGATTTCCGATTATCACGACACAGTTCGCTATGATATCAAATGTTTCTTTCACTTACTGTGGCTTCTGCTAGAATTGGTCTCGTTGCTCGAGATGAATTGGAAATATAAGTGTACTTGAGTAAAAGTATTTTATTTGTGAGACAAAATCGGGAGTACGTCGAATGAATCATCGAAAATAATATTTTATTGATAAAGAAATTGCCTGCTCTCCCCAAATCAAACGAAACGTTGGGGTTTTACTTGTGATTGTTTGAACAGTGACGATGAATGTAAGCTCTTTCCGGCGCGTATTGGCTGGTCTCAACATATCCTCATGCGTCGATTAGCGACGACGCTGTATTGTTCAACTGTCTACGCCTACGTCACGTTTGAGTCAGCTTTGCGTTTAAAATACGATTTCAAATGCCATCACGCGTACAGGACATAAGTGTACACACGTCGCGAGATTCGTGTTCCGTGTTGACGGATCGGAACACGTCTTATTTTATGAGCGTGCTTTTTCAACGGAAGTGTTATCTTTGTAACGATTACATTTTGTTTCTTCTCTCACCGCGACCGCTGCTTCTCTGCTGTTTTCTGGACGGTCGCCTATGAATCTTGAAGCATCATGCAAGATGAAAGATCTTTATTAATTACTGCCAGATATTCGTTATTTGCCATGGCCTGGTAATGAGCATTAAAATTGCAATATTTGTGGAACAAATAAGTGTTCACAATTAATCATAGTTATTGTATTATAATAGCTGTACATTTCTTCAAAAATTTATTTCGTATTTCTTTGTTTATGTCAATTCATGTAGCTTAGCATGTATTGACCATGACAAAAGCTTCAAGTAAATTAAGCATGCGTCGCCCGGCCTTCCTGTTCCTCCTACTGGACAAAATGACATTTATGTTAAAGTTGTTTAAAGAAGTAACCCATATGTTTCATAATGAAATGGGTCTACTACCTAGCGAAGTTTCTTACCTACTGTTATAGACATAGCAAATAAACATAGGGAGGACCTCCTGCAATGGCCACCCAACTGTCGTAAAAATCGCCATTGAGTGGACATCTGTTAGCTCCAAACGGCCATTGATGGTCATTCATTTCATGTGGCCACCAATGGCTATTCGGCGACAATAGATTGCAAACTAATGGACATATTTACTGGAGAAAATCTACATACCACTCTCACCTGCCCAGCTGAGGTAGCTTTAGACTCATTTCATTATAAAAATATCTGGGTTACTTCTTTAAACAAGTTTAATGTTACTTATTTGATTTCCAATCATTTATTTATTGGTCTATTGTCCTCCACTTGATAGTATGCAGTTTGTAATTGCATCTTTTGACAATAAATTTAAATATATTTATTTATTAATATAATTTGTACTCACATTTATAACAATTGATGCAGGCATGCGACAAACTCTAAATTTATAAATTGTTTTATTTTGGTTCATTGTATTATCAGAATAACAAATGTTTAGTTCATGCATCCTTTTATATATTTTACCATAAGCTTTTTTTATTAAATATTATTGACTTAATATTTGTCACAAAGTAATAAATAAACTTATATGTAGATTGTATGGATCATAAACAGTGGAGAACTTTTCCACATTATTCTTTTTTATTGTTTGCACACAAATGTTGGGAAGCTGCATGAGCTGGGTTATTTCATGTACTGTGACATTCCAAATTGCAGATCACAGTCAGTGGAATAATAATTCCAACAATATATACTATATTCAATCCTCGGTATGAGATTCATAAAATTAGTTAATATCAATGAAAAGTTTATTTCGAGAATTATTTTAGTTTGGCCATTTCTTTACATAAGGATGTAGGATTGCTTATAATCAAATACAAATTCATAATTAGAATTTATTTTTCACATTCTTGTAGTAAATTTATCCCATTTTTTACAAACCACTTTAAGTTTTAAGTTACTTTTGATTAATATATTTCTGTCAATTTATCTTCTTAAACAATTCTTGGCTCAACCATTCAAGTGCTCACGCTATTTGCCAGGCCAAAGCAAAGAACTGAAATAGTGTGGATAAGGCATTACATCAGGGTTGTACTTATAACATTTTCTGTTTTCATATACTCATTGGTCAAAACATTATTCTTTTCATCATAAATAAGCAGAATAAAACATTTAAAAAATTAAATTAATTGATATAAAAAAGTGATGCTTCATACAATTCTATAAAACAACTGTTTCCCTTTACTTCATCTTATTAACAAAAAAATTAAATTTTATTTTTAATGTCAGAATGATAATGAGAGTCCCAAATATATAAATTTTATGGAAAAAATTAATGGAAATGCTAGTTCATGGAATGTATAACCTCATTATTGAAATCGGCAATATGAGTGAGGATAAAAAGAGTTGGAGTAATATTTTTCTTGTGTATTCCAAGAATTGTACATGATTGAAATGTGTTTTCTTTTTTTCCCCCTAAAGAATAGTTCTGTGATGATTTAAATGCTGGAATGAAGAAAGATCACTTAAGACACCCTGATGTTGAAGAGTATGTTGTCAGGGGTTAAATATTGAAACATGCTCCCACGCAAAATGATTTTGTTTTACCCAAAAGACATGGTTTGTGTCTTCAATCCAATGCTTGATGCTTCGTGATAAAGTAGTGAATGCAAAAGTGTAACCCAAACAAAGCATTTGATTGATTAAAACTTGTAATTATACAAGCTTTAGAATAACGAGAAAATTTCCAAGTTTTCCTAAGGCTCTGAACGTTACTTTATATTCATCTGTTTCAATAATGATCCAGTTTTCTGATTCTACTCTTAGGTAAATCTTGATGTTGGCTGAAACAATATTGGATTTAAATGAGCACTTGGACAATAATAGTCATTGTAAAATTGGAATGTGACTGCAAGACAAGTCACATAGTTTGCGTAAAACTCTCTTTCAATTTTGTCTTATCAGCTGAACTTTTAGCCGATGTATCTAGGCAATGGAAACACCACTTTATCTGAGTCTACACAGCCTTAGGAACATCTAATAGTCTAAAGAATTGTCTTCTTTTTCTTTTTTAAAGTTTGGTGTCACCCCATGAGCGCAACGAACTTACATGTTCTTAAGTCTTCCTGAACCTTCTCCCCAACACATTATATTAAGGTCCCTGATATCCACAATTTTTTATCACAGTATTATATATATTTTAAAATTAATGTTTATCTTAGAACTGGAATACATGGTAAGATTTTTTATAAGAAACTGTAATGATATTAATATATTACCAATGGCGCTGATTGTTGTATATATGAAAATATGAATGTATATCAAGATATGTGTTGTTGATACAATATTTCAACATTTTTATGTAGATTGTTCACATTTTTTGTGCTGAAGTCATGTGAGAAACACTTATTAGAAGTAATTTAGTACTTGCAGAGTGCAATGTAAAATATTTTTTCTGACAGAAAAATTGTGAGGTTGTAACCTTTCAATGGACACATAATTGAAGAAATACAACTAAACTGTTTGCACTTGTAATATAGTATTGGTTGGTTTACCAAATATCATAAAGAAATGTTTTTAATTGATTTTGTAAGAAATGGGTGTACTATTTTATGTGCTCCGTACACCCATATGGGCATGAACTTTCTATGTACAGAATAAATTCACATCTCACCAATATATCTTTCTGAAAGTTGTTGCCTGAAAAAGTGAAGTGATTTCTTCACATTTGGGTGAAAAATATTAGTTTGTGAGCCTCCCACTTTAGGGCTTACTGCTGTTATCTGAAGAGTACACTTATATTGTAAATAAAATATAAATAGAATATTTTGTTTGTTTGTTTCATTGTAAAGAAATGTAAAAATTAGTAGACAATGAAAAAATACTACAAGGAATAGAAAGCAGGATTTATAAATCTCTTACTTATCTAGCAAAGTCAACTCATGAAGAAGATAACCATCTCTCGAGCTGATGCTCAAAATTTTGCATGTTGTAGAGGAATGATCAGACATTTTGATTTCATAATCTTCTCTTGCTAGTAGAGTAGCGAAGAAAGGTGATATTTTCTTGTTGAAACTCTCGCATACTTAATCCGAGTACATTCTAAATTTAACAGTTTTGTAAATACTTCTCTCATTACTCTAAGAAAACTCAAGACTCATTGTATTTACACTGTAGATTAAATTGACTTAGAATATGTATTTGCTATCTATTCTCTCATACACTTTTGCATCTTGTTTCATCCTAGAATCTATTCCCAATACTATTTTCAACTCTAGTCTTCAGTAAGACAGCATGTGATCAATACCTCAAAATGTTAATTGAAATAAAAGTGGAAATAGTAATTACTCAAAGACTTACAGCATTTAATTATTTAATTCATTTTATTACTTCAATATTCTATTTATTGGAATGCCATGTGAATTCATGAAATAGTAGAGTGTCGATTATCTCTACTAATTTTTTTCCGGGACAGTTGGGATGATCAAAATTCTCTTAAAAAAATAATAAAAGAAAAGAAACGAGAGATTCAATTCAATCACCCAAATTTTTCTTTCTTTCTTTCTTTCTTTCTTTTTTGGACTCTATAAAAGGTCGTAAGTTTGTCATTATTTATTTAATTAGATTATATAACAGACATTCATTGATGAAAAAAACAACTTTGTATATTTGCATTTTCCGTGTGTATGTAATGAATAAAATAAATGACATGCAAAATACGTAAAAGTTGTATGTTTGAGTGTATTAATCGTGTGTCTAAAAAACAAAAATTGAGACAGAATGCTGAACTCAAATTTGTCAAAGAAAATATGATAAGTTCTCTAGTGCTGACTCGACCTTTGAATGTTTTGGGGATTGCAATTTCATTTGTTGCGATTGCTGTCATTATTTTTCTTTTCCGAGCTGCTATTTCCGATAATTGAATGTTTGAATAATTGACACTCTACTGTATTCATTTGAGAATTGAAGCTCTTGCTCTTCCTTTGATTTTCAGATTAGAATTACTGTTGAAAATATAGAAGTAAAAGAATTGTATTTAAACCAGGGAATATTATATAAATTTTGTTTGAAAGTATTTGTGAATAAAAAAACATTTTATTTATATACATATTGTTATCTGTTGAAAATTAGACTTTAAGATATTGTATGATATTTCTCTAGGTGCTTGATGTAATTTCTACACTTACCATTGTACAATCACTATCAGAGTACTGTCTTGTAACATTCTAAACAAAGTATTGCATATAGTGTATTTTGAAAGCAAAAGGCATGTGATGTATTTTGAAAACCAAAGACACAGTGTATTTTGAAAAAGAATGTTAATGAATGTTACAATTGATAGTAGATTCCAATACAAGCTATCAATAACCAAGATAGTTTATGATGAAATTTTGGGAACCAGAAAGGTCCTCTTCAAACCTCTCTTTTTAATAGATGAAATACTACTAGAAATACTACTTACCTAACTTGCATTGTTCTTACTGTTCTGGAAGAAGAACTTCCAAAAGTGCATCGTTCTTGGACACTACAAGACATTTTTTGTGCAGTGAATCTTTGCATAAGTGACATACCTGATGAAGGTTTCAGAAGGGTCAGGTCATGGGGTTTAAAGCTAATTTGAGACACAAGGTTATAAAACTGCTTATGCTCATTTTATAAAAAATAATTCATCATAAAAATGATATTTTATTTTAAGTACTTAATCCATCATTTAGAATTCATAATTTAAAATGATGACTATTATTTCATAACTCCCCTTTCCGTGTTCTGAATTCACTATCCATTTTATATTAAATCCTTCCTAAAATTTTGCTTGTAAAGAATTGAAGTGTAAACACCAAAGAAACTACGATGTTAGGAAATACGAAGGGGTGCTCAGGAACGAGGTTTGCTAGAAACTCATTACCACAACTATGGATGGGAAAATCGAGAAATATAGCTTTCTTCACCATAACATTAGCTTTTGTCTGTGTATTTTATTTACATGTCACATTAATTCAAAATCATGAATCCTTATTTAAAAATTTTGTACTATTATTGAATTTTCCACTCAGATAATGAAAAAAGATTATATTCACTAAAATTTTGTTTAAATTAAAGAATTTCAGTTCTTCCTCAAATATTTTTTTCTTATAATCTTCTTTTTGCTGCTTAGTAATTAATTAACAATTTTTTTTTTGTAAAACCTGATTATATATGTGATAATTATTTAGCTCATCACAAGTATAGAGTAAGCATTATTGATTGTATTCTATTTGTAAGGAATACTGTTTATATGGAAAAATCATTATTACTCGTTTCTAATCATTATTACTTATTAAAATACTTTGGGAATTACAGTGGATTCACTACAATAAAGTATATAGTGAGTAGTGTCGGCCATACTTAGAACTTAACCATTATTTTTTTGTGCCTAAGTGGAGAGAGTGGCCGACATCACTCAACATATATTTTATTTATTACTTATTGTGATTTCTTTTAGCTCATAATCAATTGCTGCAAATATATAGGAATTTTAAGAAAAAGTAATACATAATTCTGATATTTGTTAATTTGAAGTTTTGAATGTTATCAGAGAGCCCAGAGATTGAGTCTTTTGAGACGCATACTCGTAAGAGCTAAAAAGTTATTTCACAGAAGCTAATAGATAATAAGCACATACAGATTGCTTTCATGTACTTAAGGGAATGCATTTCTCCTTATTCATTTTGAAATATTTCACAGTATGGATTTCCAATTCATTTATCAGGCAACCAAAAAGAAATATTCTGTTTCAGATAAAAATCGCCTACTACCAATAAGGGCAATGCAAGAAAAAATGTAGAATAAATTATTACATCTTTCTTATCTCAAAAATTAATCTTCTATTACTAACTTAAAAATTTAATTTAATACATATCTCATATCTGTAACAAGAAATTCTCAAGTTACATAGATTTCAATTGTGTGTCCTTAAAGCAATTACTTTTCATTTATAAGACTGTAATGTATGTTCTTTACATTATTAAATGAAATAATTATCATACAATAATAAAATGTTGGTGAAAATATGGAGGTCTTTTCTTGTATGTTTTGTGTCATTTTGTTTGTAAGTTTTACATTATTTTGCAATTCATGTTTAAAATATGTAACATATTGATATTATATGGTTAAAAGAAAAATAGTAGAATTATAGATCTTTTTAAAAAGAATTTTATTTTTGAACATCAGCACTGAATACAACATTTTAAATAAACAACACATTATTAAAACGCAAGATATATTTGTTGTTACTACAAAGAAAAGTAAATACTAATTTATTTGATTGAATTTTGAACAAGTAGAAGAGCTTTGTTTTCTAACATTTTATAATCTTCCTTCCACGCAAACCAAATTCTTCTTTCTAATATGTCTGTGCAACCATTCCTTTCAATTAGATCCAAACTATATGTATCTATTCGATCATCATTACCAACAAATGTAACAGTGTTGTTGTTGGGGTTCACGATAACATTTATATTGTCCATTTCATAATGAATTTGCAACATGCCGTTTGAAAACAACATAACAATTTTTTTCTTGTAACGTATCCAGTTTGTCACATACCCAGGGAGAAAATATTCATGTTCCTTCTCAGTGGCTAACATATCAGGTTTATTGGTGACTGGATATATGAGATTTCTTTCAAAAATATTACATATACTAAGCTTTCTCATTAACTCATGAGAACAATAACATAAATCACAATGTAATTCAACACCATCGTTAATGTATAAAAATTTTCCATTATCAAATTTAAAAAGTTTTGTGCCATCAATAAAAAGGATACCTATTGTGTTATCATTAAGTCTATATCCCAATCCATATTCACTAGAAAGATCCACCCAAGAACGCACCCATCTGCTGGATGAATCAAAAGGCATTCTATTGATATCGTCACTTTTTGGTCTTTCATGAACTTCAAAGCTAAGAACAGTAAGAAGAAGAGTTTTTAAATCCTTAAGCTGGGATTTTGATACTCTATCTAGAGGTTGATTACATTGTCTTGAACAAGACAAATACATTAATACAAAAGGTAGACGAAAAGTGATTCCATAACTAGGATCATAACAATGCCTAGATTGATTAGACATACTTAATGCTGTCTTTGGTAGTTTATTTGGAGTGAATCCAGCAAAGTAAAATGGATCTTGCAAGAGATACTTGACTGTTGGTCTACATTTTGGGTTGACATCTAAGATATGATAAATCATTTTGCTGGCACAAAGATTAATATTACTTGGAATATGATACCGCCCTAACTTTATATCCATTAAGGATTCATCTGAATCAGTTACTGTAAAGGGCAATTCTCCTTCAAAGAGATAGTATAAAATACAACCAAATGACCATATGTCTACCTCTAGACTATATCCTACTTGTTCTAACATTTCAGGAGCCATAAAATTGGGAGATCCACAAAGCATAAATTTTTTGTCTCTTTGATCATTAAGTTTAATGCAACATTCAAATCCACCTACTTTAATAGTCATGTTATCATTAATAAATACATCTTCTAAATTAAGATTGCGGTGAATAATATTTTGCTGATGTATATATTCTAATACAAATAAAATTTGTTTAGTATAGTAGCGTATTTCTGGATTTGTGAGAGTTCTTCGTATTTTAATCAGATCCAATAGAGTCATTTTACCACACAGTTCTGTTACAAAATACCAATTATCAATATCCTCAAAGTATTCAAGTAATTTCATTATGTATTTGTGGTTCAAAGACTTCTGCAGGGAAGAAGCTTCTCTCAAAACTTCATGATTCAGAGCATTGGAATGAACAAATTTAGCAATAGTCCTAAGAGTGCATGTTGTTCCATCTGAAACTCTTATTGTTTCACAATAGTCTCCGTATGTACCTTTCCCAAGTGAAACACCCCGTCGATATCGTTTTTTGAAGTTCTTTATGTACCCCGAACACAATTCATCATCAATGGAAGAGACCATTTTAAACATAATGAAAGAGATAAACGTTCGGACTATTTCCCACCCCTCTCAGAAAATATTGCTGAGATGAAGGAAGTAATGCAATTCAGCAACAACAATACTCTCTCAAATGCCTCACCAATGAACTATTAATTTCCATTCATCCGAATATGATAAATCAGCGAGTATGCTTCACAAGCTCATCTCGTAAGAAAGTTTATCTAACTCGAATTTATCACCAGCCACATGAGTTATATAAATTAAATCACAATTGGTATGACTGCATTAGCATACAGCCTAGAAGTATCGGTGAAATTTTCTGACGTATACCAAGTAATTGTTTAAAATATTCTGTTTTTCCAAAATTTCAAGTAAAAACGATATCAAATTAAAAATAATAAGTCCACTTCTCATTTGACTCCTAACGGAAAAGCTTTAAGTGTCAAAAAGAATTGTACAACGCACAATTAACATCAAGATTTTTGGTTCATATTTTTAATTTCGTTTACACAAATATTACAATCATATTATACCGCGTTTGTACACGATGTTGCCAACATTAAAGCACTTCAACAGTAAAGTATGGTGCAAAGTAAGATATATCCAATTCGCAAAGAAAAGTACATGCGAAGGAAAACTACAAAGAATTCTGATGTAAGTATTATGTTAAGCAATGGTTTTCATAGTCAGTGTGATATCGCACAACATTGTGAAACTGGATGATGAAAATTTGTTTCATGTTGTGTTTCGCTTCCTAGTGCTGCTCCGTAGGCTTCATTCTAGTCAGCAGAAGCTACTCGGCTACTCGGCAGTACCGGAACATGGCACGAAGAGCAAGATATAGATTCATTTCACCTAGTAACACGTAAATAAGGTTTGTGTTGCTTAATTTAAGTTTTAGAATCATTTGTGTACGAGTTAAATTTAATTCAGTGCTGCGTTAATGTGAGTTTTATGTTTGTGAATGTCCAAGTTGTTCGACAAGACTGACGCGTTTGTTGATAAACACCTTTGTTTACTATCGCGAGTGTTTACAAACTTGTCATTTCTCATCTTTTCGAATGATAGTGCACAGAGACTTAGTGTTCATATAGTTTTTTGACACTGTTTTAATGGAGCGTGAGGCTCTGATTAATAGGGCAGCGAATTATATGCAATAGCGACGTAGATAGGCCAATCGCGCAAGACAAACCTATCTCCATACTGTAATTATTTTTAATTTATCCATTCATCGCATCATGTTGGGAGACTGATTCTACCTTTGAACACTTGTATATGCAGGTTTTTGTTTAGTTAAAGAAACTCCTTTCAAATGCACAGTATGTTGAATGTCAGTTTTAATACATTATTATTTTGTTCAGGGAGGGTAATTGCAAAATATCCAANGTGTATCCAAGTTTTTATTTGTAGCTTTGTATTAAAAAAATTGTCATTTTTTTCCTGTAATGTCATTACCTTAACCTTGACAATTTATTCTCGTTGCATGGTGTCTCATAGTAAACATCTTCTTGTTTGGAATTTTTGCTTCTGCCAACTTGTTGAACTGTGATAAGGTAGAGATAAAAATTACACTGTTGTCAAGCTAATTTGACAGCTGTTTGCATAATCAAAGTGGTTGTTGAAGTAGTTGTCTCATGGTGTGTATGGATCTTGTATGGAACATGGAGAGCACAAAAATAAGGAATAAATGTATGCAAGTAATTGACACCAATAAATTTTTGGAAAGTAGATGATATAGGAGTTTTCAAGTTGAGATATTTTTGTTAATGGGATTTCCTTCAAAAATAAATTTATTGTGAAAAAAAAACCAGTATGTTTTGGAACTGCTCTGTGGAAGGTTTATATTTTTATTATTCATTGGACATTGGCCATGAATCCTGGGTGAAGGTTTGGGACACATTCCAATTCTTTTTTTGAGCTGGAGCTATTTTTAAAGATGTTGTTTATGTGCTGTAAACAAGTAGGCTACTGCTGGTGTTTTGTTTAGATTCTGAAGTGTCACTTTGAAAGAACCTCTGTGCCTCTGCACGCAATTGTGTTCTGTTGGAAGATTTTCTCCTAAAATGAGCAAGTAATATCTCCATTGTATTTTGTAACTTTAATTTTACACATGTCTATTTAATTTGTCTCATTATTTTTATTTTTCTATTCATTGTTCTCCTTCACAAAAATGATGCTTAGTTTATTTATTGTTTTATTCTAGGACAGTTACTTTCTTGCATTGTATTAGTTTGTCTGTCTTCCTTAAGTTTTTTTGTATTTTAAAATGTGGTAATTAATATAATGCTATAGATTATTGTTATACGCAGTTTGTGTCATACACATTACACACACTGTTAGGGTCAAACACTTTTTTGACAGTTTTTACTTATATTATTTAATGTATGGTAATGAAATTTTTATTATTTTAGTATTGAAATGTGTATAGTTGTTTCAACTTGTTCTTGTATTAAATTCATTTAAGAAAACCTCATTGCTTAATGTGTACTTTATAGTTGAAGACACAGTGTGTTTTTGTGTTGGGTTATTGGCCTGTGGTCAGGAATGTGCTTCACCGGATTTTGTCTAACAGCTGTTTCTTATGTAATCTGAGTAACTAATTGGATTGTGTGGTCACTCCACCGTAAGGGAGAGAGAGTAAGAGATCGTTGCTCTGGAAATGAAAGGTATCGTGGAATATGGGGCAGAGATGTGGGAGTGGGGGAAGAGACATGGAGGGGGAAGAACCAGTCAGCTGCTCCCAAGAGACAGTTGCATCAGTTGGTTACACATTTTTGCAACATCAGGTGGTACACTTTCACCCATCAGTGAACTTTTCTTCTTCTGTGTCTTAGAACCATTGACTATCTCTTGTTTATGCAAGTTGTGTTAGATTTGTTTGTGAGTGCCTTCTTTTAGAGATCTGTTGTGTAGCAGAGGAATTTCTTTTTCTTGAGGTTTGCAGTGTTGTTGGAGTTGAATTGATGCTATCATTTATGAAAATATGGAGAGCATTTGTCAGTTCTTTAGTTGTGAAGAAGTTTCCATATGGTCTTCGTACAATGAGTTGGTCAATGAACACTTATCCAAATAGCATGAATTTATCCATAATAATGACATGTCCAAATATTTTATGTCCATGTACCTGAAAATAAATTGAAGCTATTTACTAATGATTTGATTGTCATTTTTTGGATCAGAATTGAAATGCTTTCATGTAAATGGTATGCTATTGTTTTTTTTAATAATGAATTTTCACTTGAATTTTTCTTTAGATTTATTTTGTTCTCTAAGAAAAAAAAAATTATTACAGAAATCAAGTACCAATGGATTTTCTGGGGCTGTTTGATCCAGCCAACTCCGATGAGGTAGTGAACAGGGATCGAACTACAGATCAGCTCCCTCCTGAACCTCAAGTTGGTAATGTGGAGTATAAGCTGAAACTTGTGAACCCGTCCAAGCAGCGCTTTGAACATCTAGTCACTCAGGTAGTGTTAACTTCTAAATTCATTTCTGATGGGCTACCTTTGTGCTGTGTAAGATTTTGAAGTAATATTTCCCCATTGGGCAGAATGGTCTTGTTTGGGTTTCTCGAGACAGCTTACAGCTGTGGTAAGCATCTTCAATGGGGACATGGTTTAGGAGGAGACATCACACGGGTAAGTTAGTTGAGAAGATATAAGAAGTTAGTTGCTTCCAAGGCTTCTACATGTGTGCTGCGTCTTCATAAACCACACCCCTACTGAAGATGCTTACCGCAGATGTAAGCAAACATCTGGAGATACCCAAACACGACCACGGCTACTTGGTCCGGAAAATATTTTTCTTATTAAATATTTGGTTGAAATCCTTATAAAAATAATGTAAAATGTAGAATCATTCTTAATTTACTGAGAGTAATATTATAATAGTTTTGTCATAGTACTTGTTCTTAACTCGTTATTTTCTTGTAGATGAAATGGCGTCTAAGGGAGGGACAAGGAGAGGCAATATATGAGATTGGGGTGGAAGACAGTGGCATCCTCACTGGTCTCTCTGAGCAAGAGATGAATGCGAGCTTGCAGACTCTACGTCAAATGGCATTTAAACTGGGAGCTACCACAACTGTCTTGCGGGAGCGGACCGTTGACAATGACAATGGTTACCGTATTTCTGAAGTTCTTGTACGAAAGGTTTGTTTAATCAATAATTTGGTCAGTAATTTTTTTCTGAATCTTACTTCTAGTGTGGAGATTTTAGTGACTCAATGGATTGTTTACTGAATCGATGAATGAACTGCCTCGTCTAAAATCTCTATGATGTCGTATGAATTTTTCACCCCTACTTTCACATATAGAACTGCTTATTGATTCACTGGACATAGTGTAATAATACCTCACTGTATTAATAACAACAGTTTCTGTCGTAGGTTCCAGACGATCAGCACAACATAGAGGTGCGAGTTGCAGTTCTAGGTTCTGCTGATGCCGGCAAATCTACTCTGTTGGGTGTCTTAACCCAAGGACAATTGGACAATGGTCGAGGACGAGCGCGCCTGAACATGTTCAGGCATCTTCATGAAGTACAGTCTGGGCGTACTTCCTCTATTTCTCATGAAATTTTGGGATTTGGCTCACAGGTTAATGTTTTTATGAAAAAAAATAATACAATGACACTCCTTTATAAGAGACACCGGGGACAACACAAATTTTTCTCTAAGGAGCAATAACGCTTATATGTGGGAAATGAGCTTTTTAACAAGTTAATATTTATGAAGTACATGTCTAGTAAATTAGGATGGCTGCAAAAATATCACGTTACATATTTCATTCATTTTTAATTATTCGAGAGTCCAATTTTCCAGATTTGCTGAGGTTCCATGAGTTCATTTTTCTTACTTTGACAACACAGACACAGGGGTGGATACAGACCAATATTTTAGAGGGGAGGGGTCCTGCCAAGAGAATATAGTCTTGGGCATAGTACGTTCCAGAAAACATCCCAACATCAGAAAGAAATCGAAAATTCTAAAGCAAATGGTAAATCTAGGCCATCTAAGTGTTAATGTTTGGTTCAGTACAATATCGCCCTACTTTTGAAATTATTTTAAAAATTTTGTGTGTCAATGGAAAGTGATAGATGCAAAACTTTTATTGTGATTAACAATGCAAAAATATTATTCAACTTTTTAAGGTACAGAAACATTTAATTTTTCAAGGACAGGAACAAAATTTCGCATGAAGGATGGCGCTGAAGCTGCAGTTGTTGAAAAATTAAATATAAGTGCTCTATATGACTAGGACTGTGAAAGCATAGCTAGTATTTTCTGTTTATTCGCAATGTCGAGTTACAATGGCACACATTAGTGTAGAAGATTTTATACTTCCATCCACATTTTTTCTTTCATGTCCTATCCAGTGGTTGTTCATTCTTCCGCCATGGGCTAGTGACTCAACAAAGTACTACTAATGTTAATAGATAATACTGATCAAATAGTGAGGGAATGCTCTCAAATTAATATAATTTATGGGGAAGATTTTATTTATCTCTACTCATCATGGCCGCAGTCTGCTTATGTGAACCCTCATTTGATAACCGTGATTTGCTAAAACACAACCGCCATTCATAACTCGTGGACCTCGAAAGATGACTCTCTTCTCACAAGGATATCATGTGATTCACAAAAACACCCACTATCACAACCATCATGGCTCACCATCGCTGCCACATTGTCTTGTGTTTGCCAAACATGTACTTACTAGACATAAGTCTCCTGGGGGAGCCACATTGTCAAACTGGGTAGGGTATGCTGGGTGTTGCTCAAACGTTTCCACAAATATACTGCAGTACTAATTACTGATTATAAACCTTTCAAATGTGTCAACGTCTTTGAAACTCTTAAACGCTTTTCCGCGACTAGAAACTCATTCTCTGAAGGATTTTAGGGGGGTCATGACCCCCTTGTATCTGTGCTTGCATGGACGTTGGGTTGGATTTTGGAATTAATTGTGTCTGCTTCCTACATCATCTTGCCCAACATGGAAACTGATATATTCATGTTATGCTTCACAGCTAACATAGTGACTCTTAATTCTATGCTTCTCTAATTGTATTGAATTCATCCCAAAAGGAGAAACTTTTCCAAATTATATCTATACTTTTCCATACTATATACTTCTTTCAAAATCCAAAAATTAAAGATGTACAAAAATTAGAGAAAATGATGTTTGCCTTGATGACTAAAAGACATCAACTAATACTTATTTCAGGGAAAAATTATACTGGAAAATTATAAAATATAATCCATGTTAAATGTAAGTAAATAATTGCTTAATCACACTTGTCCCATGACTGAAAGCATCTAGACCATGTTGAGCTTAGTTTCTAAACTTTTGTTCTTGCATCCTCTGATCTTTTCCACTAAAATTGGTCTCTTATAACTGGATTCATCTGTATTTTATTTACTGTTTAATAGCATTAACATTATTTACATCTACAATCATAATTAAATTGAATTATTAAATCAACTTTTTTTTGTAGGCTATTTATTTCTAATATCACAACGTTTCAGCAGTATATTCAACAAATTTGTTGATATGTCCACACACTAATGTTCGCCTGATGATGGCAGCAATATACTACTGAAATGTGATACTAGAAATAAATAGTCTACAAAAAAAAAAGTCGATTTAATAATTCAACTGTTTAATAACCTTTGTCAGTTTTTCCTTGAGTCAAGATATTAATATTTAATGTTATTATTGTAGGGACAGATAATAAATTACAGTGAGCTCATGACTGCTGAAGAAATCTGTGAAAATTCTACCAAGTTGATTACTTTTATTGATTTGGCTGGTCATCGCAAATACCTTCGTACAACGGTTCTTGGACTGACCGGATATTCTCCTCACTACATCATGTTGGTTGTGAGTGGATCTGCTGGAATCGTTGGAATGACTCGTGAACATCTAACTCTAGCCATTGCCTTGGACGTCCCTTTCTTTATCACTGTTACCAAGATAGATCTGGCCCTTCCCGCTGCAACTTTAATTGCTATTGAACAAGTTCTGAAATCTGCTGGCTGTCGGAAGGTAAATATTTTTCTAATAAGGTACTCCATTTATTTTCTTGCTTGTCCTGTCTCACATGAGACTACGCAGCTCTAAAATATCTCTAGGGGAAAGAGCGAATAGAACAATTTTAACATTCTGTATCTGTGTGCGGATAAAATTTCCTGATTTTGTAAGTGCCCTTCAAGCAATCCAGACTATGTATCCAGCTGATAAACTGATCCAGGATGTGCTTTTCTCGCTCCAAAGTGATGGAAGGATCAAATTGTTTAGCTGGGTTCCTGGACACATGGGAATCAGAGGAAATGAGGAAGCACATGTTTCCACAAAGGCGGCATACCTCAAGAATTGCGTGGATTTCTTTACGATTCCAAAACAAGATCTCCGAAATTCCATCAAGACAAGGATTCTGAGTGAATGGAACAATGAGTGGTTGGCTGTTGAAGGGAATAAGCTCCGACTTATCAAGTCCTCTGTTAAGTCGTGGAGCAGTGCCTGTAGGTTAGCCAGGCGCAAGGAGGTCTTGCTGACCCGCCTGCGCATAGGTCATTGTCCTCTCTCTCATTGGTATCTCTTACTACTTGATGATGAACCCGTTTGTGAGGAGTGTAGCTATTCTCTGATGGTGCGTCACCTACTAACTGATGGCAGAAAATACACCAGAATTGGTCTGGCTGCAGATTTACCAACCATTCTCGGAAATGAAGCGGATGATGTTAATAAACTATTGAATTTTATGAGTAGATCGGGGCTCCTCTCACAAGTTCTCGGGAGGGTTTAAAAATTTGCATTCTTCCTTCCTCTTCCCTTTTATCCTTCCTTTCCATAATTTGAAAATTATAAGTTTCAGAATTTTTTTTAGATATTTGTTTATAGATATTTGTTTATAGATATAGATAGATACATGGGGAAGTGTCACTACGACTCTTCTCTGTGGTGCGAAACTGCATTTTTTCCCCGAGTGCAAGGGCTCTAACAACCTTGACGAGCCCTAAAACCCCACAACAAAAATTAAAAAAATGTATCTGTGTCTTTTTAATTATATAGATGTTTTGTGCTCTGATTAATTCAGTCAAACTAAGAATCACCTATTTACTGATGAAAATGTATTTCCCCAATTAGAGTCATTAACCCTTTGTTATTTCATTTTCCACTGTTTCTCTAACTCCTTTGTTGTATATTTTCATTTTTGTATTTTAAATATTCTTCTTTATGTTTTGCATTCCCCAAATACATTTTCAAGGATTTCTAGTTTACATTTTCGGGAATCAGAGAAAAGAATGGTGTGCAAAAAGGGAAAAGGATATTGATCTTCCTGCTAGGAAAGGGTTGTTGCGATTCTCATGTCTTGGTTCTACTGGTACTTGGTGGAACTGAGAACCAAGAGTGTAAAATCTCTGAACCAATTGCCTAGAAAAATGTTGAAAAGAAGTTTGCTTCAAAATTTTGTATGCATTGCAATTCAATCCAAGTCCAATATCTTGAATTCCAGCTTAATTCTCATTAACAGCCTGACTATGTAGAGTATGTGGGGCAGAGATGTGTATTTTGGTTTCAGAGGAAAAGTTCAGTATTACTGTGTTTACACTGATATAGTCACCCCCTTTTTCCCCTCCAAAAATGCCGAAAAATCCATGGGGGGGGACTAAATTTAGAGCACAGGATGGAAAAACTGCTCATTCAAAGTTTTCTGGGTAAAATCCAGTTCAGTAAACACAAGCTATATATGTAATGCAAAGCCAATAAAAGTAATTTATTTTATAGACAAAACTGTTGATAGAATGAGAAATTGTAAAAAATATTATGATGATGGCAGGATTTGCGATAATTCAAAATTGAAACCGAACTGGTCCACATCGTCTAGGAATGTCCAATTACTGGTACCGTGACACACAATACTTGAGAGAAACAGGGATCTTTTTCGACACCACATAAATTGGGCTATCCCCAAAGAAACTACAACATCTAATTGCAAGTTCTAAATTATGCTTAGGCACATCAAAATAATGCAGTGGTATGAGAATTTGAAGCACAGCCCAAGTCTGTGTGGATCTGGCGATGTCATGAAAAGGAACTACAACAGTTAATTTTTCATTTTAAAATCTTTATGCTTATACTTGCCAGAGTCAACCATTTCACATAGAATTTTGAATGAGCATTTCTCTTCAAAGTTTTGCCTCATAAAATAAGGTGGGGAATACATTCGGATAAATACGATAGAAAATACACTATACAGGCACTATTAAGTTAATAAAATGTGTTTATAGATAAGAAGGTTGAGAACTGTTATTTTGACCTTTTGATGATGTCCTTAGAGAAATAACAATGTTGGATTCCCTGTATTGCTAACTTTAAACATGTTTGTAATATTTGTAAAATGTGTCCTTTTTTAGTAATCAAGTCTGTAACTGATGATTTTCTGGATTTTCAGGTCCCTTTGATTGTTCAGAATGAAGATGATGTTATAACTGCGGGTTCTAATCAGTTGGCATCAAACGTTGTTCCCATATTCTGTGTTTCCAGTGTCACTGGAGAAGGTCTGGAGTTAATTACCAAGTTTCTACATGTGTTGCCTCCAGGTGTTAGTGTGAAAGAGAAGGAGCGATTGGAACAGGTGTGTTTATTTCCTTTGCTTTAAAAGCGGAGTATGTTTGCTGGTGAAAATTTTTAAGTAATCCTTCTAAAAACTGATTTTTAATCATTCTGAACATCCCATTAATTAGTTGACTTTGTTTTATCGTTACTGTCAGTATATTCACTGGTAATTTTTCAGTACTTAGAACGGGAGATACTGGATACGTCTTCTTTACTTTTGCAATGACTATTCTCGCCAATAGCATTAGCTCAATAGATGTGAATGATGTGTCGCATCCCCAAGATTTTCAGTTCTTTTATTTATTTTATTTTTTGAAAAGTTCCTTTCTCTTCCGTTAGTATACCTCTCGTTATTTCCGTGCTCTTTCCCACATATATGTCACCCACCTTACGCCTAGTGTTTGCATGAGAAGCGTCCCTTTGCCCGTATTACTTGGTTACTGGACTGGAGGATAAGAGGTGTGTGAAAGCTGTTTCTCTTTTATCCTTGTTGATGTGACATAGGCTGACACATTCTCTCCTGCCTTCATTCTTAAGTACTGGGAATCCCAGCGGTCATATGACGATGACTGGAGACTCCATAATGATAGCACAGAGTGAAGACGACTTGACTTGTGTCACTACTCATGCAAACCTGCTAGTGGACCTTCACGTTGACAATTTCAACCTGATCCAGCACATCGACTTTGGGTTACCAGTCCTGACAAAAACACTTGTTTCAAAAATGGTAACAGATTGTGACTGTGAATAGTTCATTGTTACATTGTTTATCACGTGTTGTGATTTCAATTCCTCTACATGGATAGTTTTATAATTTCGTGTAATCCTTGGTAATTAAGTTACACAAGGCAAGTTAAACACAATTAGCACATAATTCAGCATTGTTAGGTTTAGCTGTGTTGTATTCCGACATGGCATAAAGTTGTGAAGCTCAATTATTTCCAAAATCAGAAGGGATTACTCTAAAAACTATGCAAATGCCTCATCAGAATAGACCAAAAATTTCATCAACATTGACGTTTAATACACGTCAATTAAATTGACTAAATGTAAAAATAAAAGATTGAATTACATAAATATTAAACAATTTTTTGTTTATTTCATGAATATTTGTTAGGTGTGAAACCAGCAAAGATTAACAGTTAATTAGTACATACAAATTGTGGACAAATTATTCAGAATAAAATAGAGCATAATAAACAAAGAATTCGTTGAATTCCTGTGGAACAGGGAATTAGAAAATACATAATATGATAAAACAATTAATATGAATACATACTAAATATCAATAAATTAGAAACATGTGCATGTAATGCAATATGTTTATTTTGAATATTGGAAGTGAAAGTTAGTATTCTGGTAAATACGTTTTAAGAATAATCAATTCACTTGTCAAATAAAATAGCAATGAAGTTTCATTGAGAAGTGGAATTACTCACGACAATTTTATACAATTTCATTGAGTGCTTAGACTCAATGTTTTGTTACTCACTGTTTAATACACTGGATTCAAGCGTTTAGTCTGGTTGGCATTTAGATTCTTGAAGAACCACACTGCACTTATATTGACTTCAACTTGAAATGTTTATTGTCTTTACACACACTTAGAATTTGTACATTTTAGTTATTTTAAGAGATTCGTAATGTTAAAATCTCGTTAGATATGAACTGATCATTACACTACGTTTGACATTATTTGACACTTTACGTCGGTTATGGAACATTTAACTATCAGGTCGAGAGCGAGATTTCGCGCGTGATGTCTCATGAGGTCAGAGACAGAAGAAGTGTCGTTAAATGTCTCCCGTGAGGTTGGAGACCAGAACTCGCATGGCGTCTCTTGCGGTTTTAGAGACCAGAGTGTTTTCTTCCTCCTCCTCTTCTTCCTCCTCCTCTTCTTCTTCTTCCTCCTCCTCTTCTTCTTCTTCTTCTTCTTCCTCTTCTTCTTCTTCCTCCTCCTCTTCTTCTTCTTCTTCCTCCTCCTCTTCCTCTTCTTCGTGTTATTGACTGTCGACTTGTAACGTTTCTTGTGTCTCTTGGTTGGTTGAATATTGACTTATTTACTCACTTGTCACTTCTGTTATTGAAACACCATTGTCATAGAATTTGCTTGTTTTAGAAGTTTTTAGGGTTGATTGTTGTTCGTTATATATTTAAACATTTGGTTATTAGTTTATTGCACAATTATTTATACGGGGGTTATCTGTCATAGTGTTCAGTTATTATATGTAGCTCCGCTACAGCTGTAACTTAAGCATAAGCATCACTCAATTGAAATTTCATTGTCATACTCTCCTTCATCTACAGATACACCAGCCTTGTCTGTTTTTGTTTTTTGTTTTTTTTTTCTCTCCAAAATTTCAGTAATAGTTCTGTTGTACCCATTCCCCAATGTCCTTCCCATAAAAAGTTTCCAGTTTGTTACATAATGTTGATTACCAAGACTGCTACTTACGCCATGTGATGGAAACCAATGTTATCGTATCGTCTGTAATGTCCAGTGCATTTTTACCTGTAATAACTGTTGCTTCATGTGCAGAAAGGTTTAATTAAGTCTAGTATATGTAGAAAAGTAAAGAGTAACAACTTCAATAATTTTGACTCTTCTAAAAAATGCTGTATCTGTGAACAGAGCATGTCTAGTACAAAAATATCCAAGCCCTTAGAACTCAATATGTAACGGACCCCAAAATTTCACATTTACGCAGAAAAATTTACCTTCCAATAAACATTTCCAAACATCAATTTCAGACAAAATTTTCAAGATAAAAGATTTTCAAAAATTACAATTGTCTGATTATTATTTAATTCTGATAAGAAAAATTAACCTTCTTGAGGAACAAAGACATGATCTAAGATATTTTTGAAGGTTCATTGTATACCAGTGCTGTTAGCATATGAACCCGCTGACAAAAATGAAACTACAGCATAATTGTTAGAATCCAATGATTATATTGTTATTACAATTACAATTTTATTAGAATACTAGCTGACCTGACAGACGTTGTCCTGTCCAAATTTCAATAAAGTTGTGATCGTTTTTTGAATTTGTGAAAAGCTTTTTTATAGTTGTATACAAAGTAAAAATGAGGGGAAATATATAGATCTGAGTGATCATTGTATCTATTAACAGTTGTGGCCATAGATACTCAATTTGAAGAGGAGTTCACTCAGAAGTACGCCAATGGGAAATTTTTCATGCGAGATGAATTCTATTGGACAGTTCTATATCTCGGATGATCTATGTATCAGATGAATTCTATATGAACACCACTGAAATGCTGGAAATGTGTGATGTGGCTGGAATGTGAATTCTACTGAAAAACAAAAAGAAAAAAGAATCAATCAATCATGTCGTTCCTATCATCACTTATGATCAACCATGCATACAAAAATTATGATTTTTGCAGTTTGTCTGAATTCTCCGACTTTCCTTTCTAATTGTCCCAAAGTTTTATTTTCTCTGAAAACTTTTCCAGGACCATAATGAAGAAAACAAAATACGAATTACGCATATATGTCATTCAAATCGTGAGTTATGGTATTGAGTTCATATAAAAATCTCATAGCAAGAACACTTTCAGTTTATCCTGAATTTTCCAATTTTCTGGGCAACTTTTGCAATTTTTTCTTACCCTAAAAACCTTATTCTGACTATTACAAACATTTTTTTTTTAATTAGTGAAATCAATCCAGCCGTTCTCAAGTGATGAGCTTGAATTTTGATTTATATGAATTAGAATTAGAACTTGTGCTTCCATGAATAATTTTAATGAAAAGCAAAAAATCATAGTTGGTCTTCAGACCCTCACCATGTGTTTAAACAAATTTTATTTGCCATTATAAATAATATTCCTTTGCAGGTCATGATTCAGTTTTCAGTGTGATTGACGTTGCCTTCAAAAACTGAAATTAACAGATTATTCTCTAATGCTATGATGATAGGTAAGAAGATTAACAAATTTCAGACTTAAAATGATATTGATTGTCACGACCTTAAACTTGTCAGAAAACTATTGTGTTTATATTACCTATCATTCAGGCCCTCATTGAAATTTCAGAAATGATTTGAAGATGTAAATAATACTTGAGTACCCCTTAGTGAAATTTACATGAAAAGTCTTCTTATAGCTAATTACAAGAAAGATTGACATTGAGTTTTTGTTGGAGAGACCGAGAAAAGCTTTGAAATTAGACTGAGAAAAACCTATGATGACTTTACATTATTGACTTCACTAGAAAAAAATTAAGTCTGTGATTTTGTTCAAAAACGATTGTGAGTTTCACTTCATTGGTTTGTCAACAGTTTTGATTCAGTTGTGTCGGAGCAGACAAATTTTGAATGGCTGCAGTTCTGAAAAGTCATCCTGAATACAAATTAATGTGTAGTAATTTAGAAATAATTCTGTTTTTATTCATAAACTTCAACTTGAAATATTATTTTATATTAAATGTTTTGGAGGATTTTTTATCATATCTACAGTAGAGTCCTATGAAAAGTGTTCATGGGATCTAGACTAAATCTGATTTGTGTAGATGATCTAGCGTTGGTCCTATTTTCTTCCAGGAACCCTGTGAATTCCAAATTGATGAAACCTTCCGAGTGCCTGAGGTTGGAACAGTGGTGGGAGGTCTGCTGACCAAGGGCGCTGTAACTGAAGGAACTCAATTAGTAATCGGTTAGTATTAATAACCTTTATTTTGTTCTTAATTATGGGTTAATCAAAATGAAAGAGTGCTTCTCATAAATTATTAAAAGAGATGAACTCTAAAAGGCAACTGACTCGTAGAATCAGGAAAAGTAGGTCCTATGGAGAATCTTTCTAGAGTGGCTAAATTTTATTTATCAATGAAAAAATACAATATTATGTTTTAAGAAATTGTTTCATTGATTTTCCATTGAAAACAAGTTTGCTGTGGAATGAATATTGGAGCAATGTGTTGGTTAGAATCATCTTTCTGGCACTGGAACAAATATATTAGAATGAAAAATAAATTCTCTGGTGTAATTCATGTTCTGTCGTTTGGTTGGACTAGGTGTACATCTTCAAGACTGTTCACATATGAGATATATTAGATTCTGTAAAGTAAGAACTTACAAGCACTTCAGTACAATACTTCTTATATTTAGAAAGTACTAATACTGTAGTTTATAGAACCTCCCTTATGTCACACTCAGTGGGTAACTGCTTTTTTGGCAAGAAATTTGTTATTATTGTTGTATTAAATAGGTACATTTCATATTGATGTGAAATATCTCTAGCTATTGTGTGACAAAAGTTTTTATGTTTTATAAAACCAGTTAGTGGTGCGTGGGAGAACCAAAAGATTGATGACTACTGCCATGGAGTACATGTTCAATATTTTATATGGAGGGTAGTGTATTGAATTTTGTAAATAACCAAATTCTGAGTAAAAAAAATATATTTTGGTAATAAAACTTATCGGGATAAACAAAGTTTTTGTTCTGTAAGTTGTAGATTGGTGATTGCAGTGAAGGTGTGGATTGGATGGGGAATGTTACTGAGAATATTGTCTGTTGTTTTGAAGCAAGAAGCGTTGTTGAATCTCTGACTCGTAGGAGTATAACCACTTAAGTAATCATTAATAATGCATTTATAATTCACAACTAGCTCAGATTCACTTTCAGTGCTTGTTGTTTTTATTCCCTACCATGGTGACTTTTGCATTGTATTCTGTGTTTATGATGTGATTTGTATTCTATACCTCATTCACTCTATTATAATAATTGAAGTATTTGTCCTTCGCAGGTCCCATGAACGATGGTAGTTTTATGCCCGTGAAAGTACAATCTATTCATAGAAACAAGGCTCCGTGTAGAATGGTCAGAGCCAGCCAGAGTGCATCTCTGGGCCTGGATCAGACTGTGCCTGGGCTTCGCACTGGAATGGTGCTGCTCAGCGTCGATTCAAATCCCTCTGGATGTCTATTTTTTCAAGTGAGTTGGATGTATCTGTTTACTTCAATCGAGTAATAATTCTACATACAGTAGAACCCTTCTTAACCATCCTTGGATCAACCAGTCCTCAGATTAACCGGCCGGACCTGAGGAACAGATGTTTTTATCTCTTTCAACGTATCATAGCTGGCAGGTAGTGACTCGAACGTTGACTGTTTGATGGGCCTTTGCTGGAACGTTCCTGGAAAGTAAAACGGATGGACACAACGTTGGGTGTGCCATGTGTTGCTGTTGGTGCTGTTGGGGGCAGTACGGGAGTTTGCCAGTTTGATTCCCTCTTTCTATGAATCAATATATAACATACATGTTGTTTTTCCTATGAATCTTTTCTTCTTCTTCTTCTTCTTCTTCTTCCAAGTTTATGTACATACAGTGCAGTAAAATGAGTTGCAATGATGTCTCATTTGCCTACATATTTGTGATTACCTGATGAAATTGTAGACTCTTTTTAAACAAAATTTGATTTTTCACAGGAACCTCTGGGTAATGGAACAGGGTCTTGGTTAATAGGGTTTCTACTGTACATTTTTTTAAAATACTCCATTGTTTTCTGTGGAAGTTATTGAGCTTTTTCATGTATAAATTCTATTGATGTGTTGTTTTATTTTGTTCAGGCTACAGTATGTGTCCTTTTCCACGCAACCACTATATACGCAGGCTTTCAAACCACTGTGCACATCGGCAATATTCGCCAGACTGCCGTCATCGAAGGAATCATGGCCAGTGGAGGAATTCACACCAACGATAGAGCTTCTGTCTTGTTCCGTTTTGTACGCCACCCTGAGTGTGTACGAGTAGGAATGCGTCTGCTTTTCAGGGAAGGATGCACCAAAGGCATTGGGAAAATAACGCAGGTTTTTCCTTTGGATAGGCCGTGAATTGTTGTTGTTTTTTAATACATTGCCAAGTGTATTTGTATGCTAGGTACTGTATTATTGAGAAATCTCTATTATTGGAGATTCTCTCTCTCGGAGTTATGCTGCGTTGTCTTCATATCGGCTATAAGACGGCAGCGGATGTTGTAATCGCGTTTTATTCTGTAGTTTTAACGAAATTTACTTGATTGTAAATTAGTTGCTTTGCATTGTGTTGTTTTGATGCAAGTCTGAGTCGGAACTTAAAAATGAGTACCTACGTCTGCATTCCCAATGCGGAGGTGTTTGATCTCATGATGCACTGAGCTAGTGTAGACTGTGCAATGATTTTCTTCTCAAAGGTACAGAAAAATCTGAATTTTCTCATTGTATTCTATATGCATGTCTTAATCTTGCAACTCTCTTTCGTGAGAGGAGCAACAAATCCAGTTCTAAGGAACCCTATCCAATGGTTTTAACATCTTCTATTTGTGAAATCGTTCCCCGTGATGTTTGTTGAAATTGTTTGTTATATGAAAGTGGCTGTGTAAGTTTTAATGTTATCTCTTAATTATCTCATCTGCTTCATTACTGGTGTAATTCAAGTATCAAAGTAGTCAAAAACTGTTTGTAGCATAGAGAATATCTATATTCTCACCTCACTTCTTTTAGCATTGAAAATATTCTAGTGATTTTAGATCTTTATATTATTGGATTTTATTCAGTTAAATATTGTGTATAGGTTTATAGTCGAACAATACCTATCCCATTTTTTATGTGAGAATGCCCTCTGTTAAGTTAAATTTTTAATTCTTTTCTGTTGTTATTAAAAACTTCACAGCCTTTATTTTCAGAAATCTGAAAGCGATTCATATATGTCACGTATTCTGAGTGTGTTTTTTTTTTTTCATTACGTATCGTCTTTCACAATAGATCTTGAGAAAATCCATGTAGGTTTCCATACTAATCACTGTACGTTAATTATATTGTATTTTAATATTCATTCATTTCAATTTTTAGTTTCCTCTTATTTATTATCTTCAGATTTTTCGAAGCAGTGGGTGAATAATTTATTGATGTAAATATTTGAGACATATGAAATCAATATTTCAGTTTTAATAATCCCAATTACAGAGGTTTTATTTATAGAATATTTATTTACAAAATAGCAGGAAATAAATTGCCATCTAAAAGCAAGTATTTATTATAGTTGTCTTGCTACTGCTTTAATTTTAGTACACAATGTATAGTATTATCGTCGGAAATTTGTAAGTGTTTATATTTTTTTTAAATATTTTGTTGTCGTATGGTCATTTAAATCTAGAACTCATTTTTCTTTAGCTCCCTTATTGTTTGAAACATCTCTACGTTACCCGATTGGAGTCATTATTTATCTTTTTATTCAACCCACCATTTTTAATCTTGCTACTGTGATAACGTAGTAATTACTCCTTCCTGCTGAGTTGTATACCAGAAGAAGGAAAACAATATTAGTATATTTTTATATCCATGAAATTAATTTTAAATTATCAGTTTGTGTTATATTTACATCTGATCTCTATCTACATATCTTTCTAGATGTTTTAACTTTACTGATTGTAATAAAATTAATGTTAAGTGAAATGCTTTGACATATTTCAGTGTAGGAGCTATTTTAAGAAAAGTTTGAAGATGTGTTTGCTATAAATGTGTATTTGTGTACACATTTTGTAAAGGAAACACTGACTTCGAGAACTTGGTGCTACCTGGAAGAATTTGGAGGTACAAAGATAAGATTTATATGATTTTATGTTTTTAATGTAATGTTAAGTGTATTGACTCCGAGCAATGTTTTAGGAAGAGAAAATTATCAATTCAGCGATACCTAACTTGTTATTTATTATGACTAAAATCTGGTCTGAAAATAAATATATTTTGTTACTTTAGGGCTCGTCAACGTCTCGTGAACTTGTAGGTTTCCCTGCCTGCAAGGGCTCTAATGATGTAGACATTTAACAAGCCCTAAAGCCTCGAGAGAGAGAGAGAGAGAGAGAGAGAGAGAGAGAGAGAGAAAATACTTTTATGTTGTTCTAGAATTGATAAGCAAGCTGTTGCTTATTGCTTGGGACTTCAAATTGTATGTCTTTATTCAAATAAAAACTTGATCATTTTCAGTCCATTCTTCTTGCTCCAAGATGTTAGTTACAAATAAAGTATGTATTTATCTTGTCATATTGAGTCATTCCTAATTATATTTTCCCATATTTCTTGCAAGTATTTTATCAAAATCACTTCCAAGAATATTTCATTGGTGTGAACTTTTAGTATAAACTTGTATCCTCTAATGCCATAAAAAGATTTCTAATGAGTTCACACCAACAAAATATTCTTTCTCGCTCCTAACAACAAATTTTGTTTATTACTCAAATCTTTCGCTGACACGGAGCAAGAATGTTGTGATTTACACAGGCGTAAAAAATCAAGAAGAATGAACCTTTTGAAAAGAAATTCAAGGTTACTCGCTTCATATCATTGTAGGGGTCAAGTTTTGTTAAAATTGTTTGTCCATTAATTTAACATAATAGAGAGCAATTGAGGTGTCGTTTCTGAATTTGTCTTTTTACTGTTGTGCAGTACTAGAAATTAAGATTGTTTAGAGAACAGTTAGGATTAGCGGTAATGATGAAATCTTGTAGTTGTCTGCTGAAGAAATATATTTTATTAATTTTTAAGGCACAAAAACCATTGATGTACAAAGTTATGATAAACTTATGTAAAGAAATGTATTTATGTAATTTTCTTGTAGTTTGCTATAAACTATTGAACATGTATTTAACTTTTGTGCATTACCTTCCATAATAATCTTGTACTAATTCAGATAATTAAAAGTTCCGAGTAATAAGTACTCTTGTGATCTTTTTTTTACCGATTGGGGTGATAGTCTCAACACCATCAAATTCTTGGGAGGAAATAAGGGCATCAGTGTTGAGTTGAATAAAAATTTGATTGAAAAATCATCCTTGAACATTTTTTCTGAATTCCAAATACGTGTTGCACCTTAACTTCATTTGATCTAAATAATGAACTTTATTGTCAAGAAAACTGTTGCAAACTGCGTATGACCACGTGGCGGATAATAAACAAAGTTTTACTCTTTGATTCTGATCGAGGGTCCAAAAGGGCAGAGGTGGAGGATGATAATATGAAGGATGCAATCATTTCAAATAAAATAACAATTGGAAAATGGTAAAAATTCTGATTCAACAATTACCAATTTTTTTAATTTCAACAAAATCTGCACTTACCTTTGTAATTCTGCCACTTATATTAATATCATAGCACGTTTTTATCAACGTAGCATATCCGTATTGTAAAAAAAAAATTTTGTGTGTGTGTTATAGAGGAGTCGTGTTGTGGTTGAACAATATTGTACCGTGAATTTCTAAGGAACTTGGTTTGTGAACATTAACAGTTCTGATTTTCCTTCATTGTTCACTTCAGTGTAATTTATTTTAAAAAACCTGATTACATATCAAGAACTCTGTACTGCTCAAGTTATAAAAGTAGGACATTGGTAAGTTTTATGGGATTCTATACATCTTTGGGACGTGTCAGAGCCAATGCAGAGTGTATACGTATTATATTACAGGTGAATGGCATCGGGAGAGAAATGAACGGAAAGCATTATTTCATTGATGAGTGATTTTTTGTGTGTGGGTGTATGCTGAATAGAAGATCAATGTGTTTTTACATGTCCGCAATTTGAAATTTTGATTCTGTAGGTGAAATTTCGACCATCATTCTGTGATTTGTTGGGGTCTGAATGACTGTCAAAAATTTCAAGATTAGCCGAAGAAAAATAAAAAAGAGAAAACAATATCACCTTTCCTCCAAACCATCTGTTGTGAACCTTTCCTTGTCCCTCTCTGTGTCTAAAACCTAATATTATTTATTTAACAAATTATTTTGGAAATACATGGATAATCCATCTTCCTTCCCTTGAACAACTGAATTTTTTTTTTTTTTCCAAAATACCTTCATGGAGTCATTTTGCCAATTTGATTGTGCAGTAACATGTTTTCTTCTTGTTCTCTTCTAAACGTAAGACACATCCCTTGAGGATTTTGACTGAGATCACAGGATTCTTCTGTGTGTTCGAATACTGTGTGCTTCGCAATTCCGTGCCGTACTACATATACGCCCAATCTGTTTCATTTTGGCTATGTCTCAGTGTAACTATCCAAAATGGCATCCCTGGTGAAATGTAGCTGAAAAGCCCCTTACTGTCGGCAGTTTCAGTGTTGTAATATTGTTAAATCTAGAAATATATTTTATGAATTTTGAGAGTAAAAAGTACAATGATTCTGAGTATCTGTTGCATAATTTAATTTAATTATATTTACATACCATATATATTTTTAAATGCGGTAATTGTACAGAATATCCGATGAATCATTTATAATTTCATACATTGTACTTTCATTTCAGTAAATGTTTTAACAAATATATCTAATCTGCTTCAAAATCATTGTAAGCTCATATTCAGTGGATAAAACACTTAAACCACTTAATCTCTCGTCATTCATGGATTTTTCATGTAATTTATGACAAAAGGTTTATTTTCGAAAATGACAGTTCAGTCACAAGTGTAGCTGGCATAGTTAAAACAACATGACAACTGTACCCACATCCAGAAAACTGGCAGATAGCGTAAAATCAGTTAGTAACAAAAGAGGTTACAAAAAAAAAAGTTTGTTGATTAATTATGACTAGATTACGTAAAATAATGTTATTTTTTAAATAATCTAAGTCATTTTGTGTGAATAAAAAATGATTCTTCATAAACTTTTTCAAAACATGAAGAAGGTCCCCTATTACATCCAGTGGTGAGGGGCTCCCCGGGAGTACAGAGTGCTAGTTACGTCACTGCTATGTTTCATTGGTGCCACCATGCACTCTGTGTTCTCGTAACTATTCTTTCCTGAGATATATATATTTGTCCAAAGAGAATATTGACAAGTGGTAAAAAAAGGGAACAATGATTTACAAACCATTTATTTATTTTTTGTAAATAAATAAACTTTATTGTCAAATAAGCAATTACAAACTATGTATGACCACATGGAGGACAATAAACTAATTTACTCTCTCGAAGCAAGCGAGGGACCATCCCATCAATTCCGATCAAGGGTCCTTAGGCAGAGGCGGTTTTAATATTTCAACATACTCCTAACGATAAAAAAAATTGTTCGACACGTGTTATAGTATTAACAAATACCAACAAATATTGTATTTAATAAAACAGAAAAGTCATTTCACAAGTACGTATTATTATCAAGGTATAAATCATACAGAAAGTATTGTTGATAATCGTAACTATTAAATAACACTTAATTCGCTAATAATTATGTCAATTGATACAGTCTCTAGGCAAGAGCCTAGCGAATCTTCATGAGAAAAAAAATCCACCTGTACCCGAAGGAAACCCGGACCAGAATGGGGATGTAACGTTCGGATGTTTTGGTGGCGCGCCAACTTACTTTTTGAAACTTCATCAATTTATCGATATGTAAATAATTCAAGATCTTATTACGGACGAATAACATTTATTTTGTATTTTGAATAACACGACGTTTCGACTTGTAGTTTGAGTCGTCGTCGGGTGTTACAAAACGAATCTGATGTCGTAATGTTGTGTTCTTGGAAGCACAAAATAAATGTTGTTCACCTGTAACAAGGTAAGTCTTCGTGTATTTATTTATTCGGTTTATAAAATGGACGTCAATAGTAGTAGAATTTATTGATATGTATATGAATTTACTCGCGTAGAATCGTCAATTTCTGATATGTCGCAAGAGGACAGTACAGTTGTACTTTTTTTTCTACGTAAGTTGCATCAAGTCAACATTCGTTAAGGGACACGAATACGGGGCTAGTGGAAGCCGCTTTTCAACACCTCTTCGTGTCTCCTCACGGTGGATTACATCCAGGCGAAACCTGGTCAAAAGTATTTTATCCAGAAAATTTGGTGAATTATGGCGAAAAATCATTTTTAAGTATGTAAACAACGTCCATTATTCGTGACATTGAGCTTCTTTTTAATTGTTTTTATAGATTTGATACATAATCTCTCGAATCAAAAATACATTTAACTTAACATGACATTTGTTTATATACTCAACAATTCACCAAAATCCCGGGATAAAATTGTATTGGCCAGGTTTCGTCTCAATGTACTCCACTGTGCGGTGTTGAAAAGCTGTGTTCGCTAGCGGCGTGTACATCGCACTGCAGCAGCGAATACTAGCGGCTTTTGTACAAGCGGGGCAATAGATTTGTCTTTGCTTTGAGATCGGTGTGAGGAACGTGCGAAGAAAATTGCGGACATTCAGTTCGGTGATACTAGAATTCTAAAGAAGTGGATGTTGAAATAATGTCGCAAGGTTGTGTTTGGTGATGTAAAACTGGTTTTGGCAAGAGATAAGCACGAAGGAGAACAAGCAGTGAAGTCTTCAGTTTGTGACATCTACAAGTTCTACATGAGCTGGAGGTATACAAGTAAGTCCATGCATGTTACGAGTGATCAGACGAAAATAGTGCGTTAACATGATGATGAAGTCATTGACCTACAAGGTATCATTCATTCCTTGTTTTCCGAGTATCTGCATTCAATTACTATGTTTGATGTGGTGATAAGGCATTGATAGAGACAGCCACTGCCCTTGGACCCTCGATCGGAATTGATGGAATACGTCCGTTGCTTGTTTCCCCGAGAGTAAATTAGTTTATTGTCCTCCACGTGGTCATACGCAGTTTGCAACTGCTTTTTTGACAATAAAGTTTATTTATTTATCTTCCGATTTGTGGTGTCATTCAATCTCGCAACGATGCAGATGGTTATTGATATATACTCTGCGAGACGTGCAGTTGAGAGCACGACTTATATGTACGTGGAAAATAAATATTCATGATATTTCGAGCATTATTTGTTTAAAAAAATCAGAGGAAGTAAATTTTGAGACAACAATCAAATGCAACTTAATCTAGTTAGTTAATTAGTGAATTGATTGCATTTAGGTGCTTCATCTATTACACGCACATGCGTTTCCGAGTTGTATGAACACATGAGTATGAAATTTTCGAGTCTGATAGACTAAGACGCGATTATATCTTCGCTGACCTGGCCCGAATATTCCTGCGGATTGCTATCGGGTAGAGACGACTCTCTAGCTCTTGCCGAGGGGCAGCGATCTATTGTTAATTATCAAAAGACTGACAGGGAAGAAAGTATTTGCGGGAAACGAAAAAAGTATGTTATGGATCTGCGACATCTATAATAAGGAAAGACGTGAATTAATTTTGAGACTACAGAAAGTAGAAGACATCAGACGGCTAGATGACGACTCGGACATGATATCTACAAGAACTAGATATATACAATATATTCCACGAAGTCTCCTGCAGAATGTGCACGGTACGAGATGCGATTAAAATGATCTGAGAGGACGTAACAAATAGGGGACGTACCAATATATATTGTGCTGTGGTAGGAAAGCAGATGAGTAAACATTTTCCCCGTATAATGATTCTGTTGAAAATAGGGGAAAACCTAAGTCAAGATTCACTAACAATCAAATTATGAATTCATATATATTGAGATTGTTGCTGAATAAATTATTGTTATTGCTATTATCAATCTCAAATTTAGAGTTATCTGTTTAAATAGTTTGATCTCTAAACAATATTTTCCGAGTATTCTATATTTTGATAATAATACGAAGTTGTCAACGATCTTTTTTGTGTTTTTTATTAAATTGAAATTTGTTGATATTATAACACGTACCGCACTATGTTTATTGTTAGGAATCTGTTGAAATGTTAAATCCGCCTCTGCCATAAGGGCCCTTGATCGGAATTGATGGGATGGTCCCTTGCTTGCTTCCGGAGAGTAAATTAATTTTTTTGTCCTCCACATGATCGTGCGCAATTTGTAACCGTTTTATTTTTTCACAATAAATTTGATTATGATATATTTCTCTGCCATTTCCTTCGCAGTGAAATAGATCGCATTACTTCCGACCTGAACCGCCTTTGGTTTGAGCAATTAGGTTTCCGATGTTCACTTCGTAGTGTTTGAAATTGATAAATGTTTTCTTAGATGGTGGGTCCATTGCCGGGATTTATTAACCTGGATATCTATTTACATAGCTACATATAAGTGACAATTCTTTTTCTCAGTAAATTAATAGTATTGTTTCAAATTTCAAAGGAGTATAGTTTATCCGGAAGTGGGCGAAGAATAACTTGTACATGTAAATTTACAAACATATTTGCTTTAAATTACAAACATATTGACATTATATATGTATTATAACTCGCTGCTAACTTTTTATCTTATCTAGGAATTTTTGCTGTAATTTTTGAATCCGCCTCTGCCTTAGAGCCCTTGATCGGAATTGATGGGATGGTCCCTTGCTTGCTTCCGGAGAGTAAATTAGTTCATTGTCCTCCACGTGGTCATACGCAGTTTGTACTGTTTTTTGACAATAAATTTATTATTAATGGTTTGCCATTTTGATGTGGACACGTCATCATAGTGGGCAAATTACAGCAGACCTTCTTTTGATGCGGACTGTCATTTTATTTTCGAACGCTGTATCTTGGTAACTTATTAGGATGTAAATAATAGAGATAAAGAAGTTTGGATAATAGCTGGGCACAAAAGCGTTAATCGTTAATTAACTTTGGTAAAATTTTGTTTAACTTTAAAGTTAATTTCTAAGACAATTTATTATTATTAACTTTCGTTGAATTTATCTTCCGTTAATTTTCTTAAAAATCATTGTTCCCGCGGTGGTCAGAAATTTATCTTATCTTGTATTATCTGAACCGACGATGTGTTAATGCTTAAGATGTCGTGAAATGTTTGTACTTTGCAAAGAATAAGGAATAACTATTCTTGAGTTGTCGATCTTGATGTATTTGCGTTCAGTGTTGTTGTTTGCGATGACGACGTTATCTCTCTCAGAGGAAAATGTTCAAATGTACACGAAGGAAAATGGATGTTATGTGCGGTGATCTTGCACGATATGCAATGTATTTTCTTGTTACTTCAACCACATTATAAATATAACTTATATTTCACCTTCTCTGCCCAGTTTAGCCAACCTATGTTATAATGAACTATTACGGGTTTTTTTTCTATCTGTAGAATCCTTTTACTATTTGACTGATTTAACATTTAAAATATTGAATTAATTTTTACCTGTCAACTTAAACTTCAGTTAAATTTCCATCTAGTAAACTAACGATGTGAACTTTTGCATTAACGCTTAACGAAGTTCACGAAGTTCAAGTTTCAGATTGACTTTGGCCAACTTCTGGTTTGGATGTTTGATGAAATTAATCTCTATCGTTAGATGGATCTCTTCGATATTTGTGATTTCTTGTTGAAGTGGGCTATTCGAGACAGTATATTTCCAAGGTTTACCCGTCTCTAGTGAACTTTAAATTTTCACATTCTTCTTGGAAGCATATAGTGGGTAATAGCATTGAGAGCTGGCTTCTGAAGGTTAGGGGATAGTATCATTTATCCAACTACTGAGTGAAGCAATCAGTAAGAGGTCAACTCAAATCGCCGGGCGATGTTGGGTGTGTTCCGCTACTAAAAAGGATTTTTGTCATTTTTGAAATGGTTTTTTGTTAGAATTCTGAATTAACACGTATAGAATAAGCTTAGTTTCTACGACTGGGAATAGTTTAAAATGTTAAATGAGATTTAGTTCAAAAATTTCGTTAACATATATGTAAGGAAGATACGTTCTATATTTTACACGAAGGATATGAAGAATTAAACGGCAAACATTTGAAAAACCGTACCATGTACTACAAATGTTATTAGTACTTAGGACCCGTCCATAATATAAGTAACGCCCTTTGGTTTGTGATAACGATACACTACGTTACGATGAGTTTGAGTTTTATGGGGCGATTTTCAAATTTCACCCATCCTGGCCCGGGTTTTTCTCCGGTTTACCTTCGGGTAGAGGCGGATTTCTTATACAGGTTCTCTAGGCTTTGTCTAGGGGCGTGTTTATTGTAACAATAAATCGTGAATTTAGTGTTTTTTCAATTCTTATGATTTTTAAACACTATACTCAGAATAATCTATAGTTCGATAATAATTTGTACATGTACATTTTTTGCGTTAAATTACAAACACATTGACATTATATATGTATTATAAATCGCAGCTAACTTTTTATCTTATCTAGGAACTTTTGCTGAAATTTTTGAATCCGCCTCTGCCTTAGGGCCCTTGATCGGAATTGATGGAATACGTCCCTTGCTTGCTTCCGGAGAGTAAATTAGTTTATTGTCCTCCACGTGGTCATACGCAGTTTGTACTGTTTTTTGACAATAAATTTATTATTATTATTAATTTATCAAAGTTTTTTTTTTCAATTTATTTTAGCCGCATATCATATACAATTACTTTTTTCTCTGTCATAACTCCGTTCCGCAGTATCGAAGTGTACTGTCTGTGTCCGTATCGTCTGGTCTCCCCAGTGCGTCGCGCTATTCAGGTGATGTCTTTCACTCTTCCTCCAGTTCCTGTTTCAAGAAATCTCTTATAATTCGTATTTGTGTTACGTAGTCTCGAATTGTATTATATTTATCTTCCGTACGTATTCTTTCTGCCAACCGCTCAGTGAGAGCACACAATAGATTGAAATCACGTATACCAACTATCCAAACAGTTGCTCGTCTAATTGAGAGCCGCTTCCGAATCCGAACGGGATGGGAGAGACACTGGACCGACCACTAATGCGCCCGCAACAATCCAGAACTTTCTTAATACGAGGCAAAAGCTCTCGGGCCATATATGGAAGACGGCTAACCGCAAAGGTTCTGTTCATGGAAGATGTCGTCGCCTGAGTGCGATGGACGCCACCTGGTGGGGAGCTTATCCCCGAGATCGGTCCGACTTTTTACATCTGACAACGACTGCAATCGAATGGATCGCGAAATTAAAGTTATCTCTGTGATGGTTTTAAAGAATCTTATGGATGTTTTTTATACATATTTTTAGACCATTATTCGTACTGTAAGTCGTGTGTATCTGCCATAAGATAGATAAATAAAATAGTGAAAGCACAAAGCAATTTAGTCAGTGCATCAAACGTCTCCACTTATCTGCCGAAAAACAAAAGTGAAAAATATTTCTTAAAGGGAGAAGAAGGGCTAGCGTTAATCCAACAATTCACGATGAGAAACACCCTTCATGTGAAGATAAAATATGAAATATCTCGTGACCCCCAGCCTCAAATGTTTTCTTCAGCAGTCTCCGTCATAGAACAGTTTTGCTCCTTCGGAAGGGTTGGAGGTGGGGGGTGGGGGGTAGAACAGTGTTGAGCTTCCTTAGTTGGAGCGATCGATCAGTTCAATGACCTTGTCTCCCCTCTCTGGACTTTCCTCCTTCCTCTCTTACATCACTCATCGTCAGCGACTCTCACATCTTCCTTCGCCTCTCTCCGAATTACGGATAAATCCCTTGCTACCGTTTACATTATGCATTTCCCTGTCGGAAGAGAAGGAGAGCCGTGGACGCAGGAAATGCGTTGTCGGAGGAAGGACTGAAGTGGGTTGGACCTCAGCAGTTAATTTGCTCATTAGTAATTAATATATTTCGAACTAAGCGATAAAACATAATCGCCGTCGTATTTTCGTCTTACGATATAAATAAACTTTATAGGGAAAAAAAGCAGTTGCAAATGCTTATGAGTACGGAAGGAAGGAATCAAGGCAGCAACCCATCAATTCCGATCAAGGACTGTGGTGGATTTAATATTTATAAGAGAAATTATTTAATAAAATACATACTTTTATCCATTTAATGTTCCAAAACGAACCGTGATTGTCATGTGCAGTGAAAATTCGAGATTAATAATAACCAAGGTATTGAAATCCACCAGCACCCGGAGGAAAACCGGAGAGAAACCCGGCCCAGGATGCGATATCCAATTACCATATGGATAAAAGAACTTTTCCAATGTGACCTTGCTAACAAGTGCTTCTGGGCAGAGGGGTAAAGATTTAACCAGTTTGTAGACAAATAGATATATCATCTCATTTCTCAATAATTGCTCTAAAGCGTGACCTCGTCGACGATTCTAGAACATTCTGGAGTTCGCGAAATATTTCTCGGCCGACATGGATTGCAGGCAAATTTCGACAATTTACTGAAGTTGCAGCGATGTCACCTCATATATTTTATTTTCAATTACGGATCATTAAAATGAACGTAAGGTTCTCGTGTGAATTTATTGACTTTGCGTGATTCACGTTCAAATTTAGTCACGAATAGTTTTTTTCTTTCTTTTTTTTTCCTTTCGTTTTTGAGTGCGGTGGGGGAGGGAACGAAAACATGTGCATTATTCCTGCCCCCCCCCCCCGTCTTCCTAGGCTCGTGGAACAAAGTCGTCTCTTCGTCTTCGGTAAATGTACGTATTTATGACTCGACTGGATAATTTCAGCCCTGGATCGGAAACCTGCGCGAATACGTCTGGAGCTTAAAAGCTCAACTCGCGAGGCGTGTGACGGAAGAGTCGCTTTATCAACGAAACACTTGGGTGCGCGCGAAGAGAATTCGGCTGAATGGTCACGAAGCGCTACAAACACAACAAAAAGGCACTGATATCTCCCTTCCATGCGGATGACGCTTCTCACCTCTGCGCCTAGCAACTAATGCCTTTGAGAGAAGTGTGTCTGTAACATCACACCTCAAACCCTGATGAGATGTTATATTTTCTTTGGTAGAAGCGGGATCCACATAAATACCAAAATCCCTATAGTAGTTTTTGTCGCTGCCACCAGCTCGGTTTCCCGAGCAATCACACACACGTGTAATAACAATAAATAATGATTTATTACAAATTAACTAGAAATCTGAATTTACAACAGAGACAAACTCTCAAAAACATTCATACATCTAATAATCTGTTATTACACAAATAATGCTGTTTGTTTACACTTGTTTACACTTGGTTAAATATAGTTGAAGACAACTAAATTGTAAAATTTTTGATCCTTCGAAAATATAAGTTGTTTTCCCCAACAACTAACTGATACTAGTTACGACCCTCGCACCTAGTAATGACTTCATTAAGACTACCGCAGCAGCCTAACGAACATCTGGTCTCCGCGACCTAGACTTAGTTCAGTCACATCTCAGTGCTGACGGATCTCTACATTCCCTCGTAAAGAATCTTTTTTTTTGTTGGGGCTTTAGGGCTCGTCAACTTCGAAGGTCATTAGAGCCCATCGTAAAGAATCGACTAGGATCTTCACTCCTCCCAATATATAATAGAAGAAGTCACGTGATTAGCAAATAACCACGCCTTCGCCACCACACCTTGCAAACACTCAGTTTGGGTCACCCCTTTGGCTTCTAGGAACGCAGAGACTGCGCCGCAGCGGACAAACCGCCATGGGCGTCACCTAGGCGCTTCGCAAACACCCTTTGTCGTTGTTCTATATTCGGCACGTACTTCATTCATTACTTCGTAGAATTCTTATTTTCTTCAGGTACACCTAAATTCCAGTGGGTCAACGACGCCGGCTGCATTCTTCGAATACACTTGTACGCACTTTCCTTAAAAGTGAAAGGTGTTGATTCAAACAATACCTCAACACGGAAAAGGTTTAGGGAGAATCCCAAGCTCGTCGCACGTCCGTCTTAGCGCCGACCGGCCACTTATTGTAAGATTCTTAAAAGCATGCGGTTTTGAAAATGCAAAGAAATATTAATATTTCACAAATTGATGGCATGTCCTGGCGCCGACGTTACAGAGCGAATCTAATATTTGCATGAAAACACGGATATTTACTTATATGTAGCGAAACTGTTTTATTTACCTGAATAATGCGGCAGATATTACTGTCCGTCATATCTTCCAGTTGTAGGTAAGTTTCACTCGGTTTCATGTTTAGCATTCACACCATTAAGATGGGACCAGCACTCGAAGTGAGTCAAATCACTGAGATGTATAATTGTTTACTTTATTCTTATTGTAAGTCATAACAATATGAATAATAACGAACAAAACCATGATTTAATTTCTAGCTATAAGTTAATAATATTAAAGTACAAACATTATTCAGGAACTCGCTTGACTCGTTTGAAATGAAGCACAAGAGCACGAAGTACGAACATGGCGGCCGAGCGCAACGGTTTCGTAATTTATGCTTCTCACCTCAAAGGAAAAATATCTTTTTTTAAAAGTAAACTTTCATCACTTTCGCGATTTAAAAGTTGGTCTTATTTTTAAAATAAACATTTTCTCCATAAGACGCAATGTGTTTCACCATCAATTATAATTACAATTATCTATTTTAAATGGCCGGTGAGGTTATGTTTTTCAAGTTGACATCCCAATAAGTACATTTTGTTACTCTGTTCATTTATGCCGATTTAAGAGATTTTAGTGATTTGCGCTTGTGCTACCTTAAACAGGACATGAGAAGACTCATGAATAGTATATCATAATGCACAATGGAGCTCTGCTTCACCCACAAAATGTAAATTAGTTTATTTCCCTTGTCGCAGTTATAATCAGTCTGTAACTGTTCTTTTACAATAAATTTCTTATTACAGATAACAAAAAACTATAATAGTTGCAGTTCTATTGTTGAGGACTCTTTTTGCTCTCGAATCTTTCGTGTGTCTCATTATACGGGAATGTGTGAGGATCACTCCGAGTTTCATTCCGGTTAGAAACTAATTCTATTGACAGAATTTGTTCTTCCAGAGAATATGCACAATGGGATTCAACGAGCCCTTGTTTGTTTTAACGCTCTGTGCTCTAAAAGAGCGCATTCGCATATTGGTGAAAGCCGTCTTCTCCCCTTTTTTTCTCGTTCCAGATCTGTGATTTATCTCCCTGTTACACTTGAACCAACGATTTGCGAACTGCGCGTGATCCTCAAAATCAAATATTCGATGCCACGGAGGGAATAAAGAAGAAGAAAAAACTGAAATTGAGTTTCCACAAAAAAGCGTCAACTAGACTATGTAGAAATGGAGATGTGAAAAGATTTTCGATTCGACCCAAGGGATTGGAAAGAGCATCTCGAAAATAAATATTTGTTTTTCTTTCTTGTTGAGAAAATTATTCGTTTTGTGGAAGGGAATAATTCTTACAGGATCGGTGTAACACATTCGTGGGTATAAATAAATTAGTCAGCTGTCACAAACAGTAACTTTTGTTTACAATTTATTCAATGTAATGCACGACGCAGGTAATAATATATGTACGACTGTTCCCTCACTCCTTTGTCATTTCACGTCCCCCACTCCTTTAGATTTTTTTTTTGAAATTCACGCCTTTCAGGATAAAGATTTTCTTACAGGAGCGGTTGATGTAGTGACAACCCCATGGGTTTCCCTCCGAAACCAATGTAACCCTCTTCATAGGTCAATAACCTCAATTATTTTTGTGTACACACGTTGAATCCGTTGAAAACGTAAAGTCTTTGTTCACTCCTTTGTCACTCGCAAATTTCCCCATTTCCCTAGAATCACCCGTGTCATTCATTCGCATCGTGACTGCCCCTTACGGCCAACAAACCTTCGCACGTCCTTGCATTGCGTGTTGCATAGACTACGCCTGACTCATTTGGTCCCATTAGACGTGTGAAGATAAACCATTTTGTAATTACGTCAGTAGAAGTATATATATTTGTTCCGTGTACCCTACACGTGGAGAAGATATTTAGATCTGAGTGGAAATGGTGTACAGTTGTGGTGAAGTGGTTAACACCCCTGCGATCAAACCAGGTCCCGGGTTCGATTCCCGGCTCGTCGCCAATTTCACCTGACCGAAAGTTGTCATAATGTTATTGAATTAAATGCCTTGCCTGATAATCGTTCACAGTGGGGGGAATTGTATATTATTCAATAGATAATAATAAATCCAATCGTGAAATAAAGTCGTTTAATTCAATAATTATATTGTAAAGAGAAAGATAATCGCATCCATCATTTTTTGTCCCCACTATATTATACCATGGTGAAAAGAGAAAGATGCGTGTGAGAACGTATAATAATACATTCATAAAATTGTATCGGTATAATTAAAAAGAAATTTATATCCCCTCCGTGGCTACGGTGTCAGCGTGATCGCTCATCACCAAGTCATCCCGGGTTCAATTCCCAGGTGGGGCAAGATAAAAATTTGTAGCTTTTCATTTCCGTGTCTCAGTTTAAAATAGCTGTGATGTATGAGAAGTTCACCCTCTGCGATTAACAACCGCAGTTGTAATACTCGGATACAGCTTCAATCTGGATCCTATCTAGACGCTGTTCCTCCGATCTCTGTAAAATTCACGATGTGTCTAGTGAGTAAAACTGAGCCTCAAACTGAGCCACACTAACACTCGTCATTCGTGGTCCTTAGCTGGCCCGAACGATATACATACATAGAAAAAGGGATGATTTTATTTATTTTACGTCTTATGGCGGGTTCAGGCCATGAGACATACTCTTCTACCTAACCGTGACTCGGGTGATGGAATTGGAAGGAGAAATGTTGAGTTACAGGTGAATTTTGTTATTTTTACGTGTCAGTTAAATTATCGTTATTTTTTTAGTACTCGCAATGCAACAGGAATCAATTTTCTTAAAGAATATAGTTAATAGCAGCGGACGTTTTCTCTCTTGCTGCCTGGTTTACAGTTCACTCATGTTGTAAAACGGGACTAGGCAGGGGTGGCCAACAGTGTTTGTACCCCGGGCCAGATTACAAAGGAAACATTTTTCACGGACCGGGCGAAATGTTAAAATGTTAAAATTGTTAAATACATAGACGATTCGTATAAGTAAACAAAATGTTATTATTAATTTGTTTACGAATAAATTTAAGTAATTTAGTATCAACAATAATATCAGTAACAACAATATCAGTATTTTCTTAAATGTCTCGATTTCCGATAATCAAAGATTCTTTCGCTTCTGAGTAGCTGAGATTTTAACTTTCATCGATGTTCAATGGTAGGATGACGTAGTTCATCTATAACTAACTAAAAATCAGTCTTAGGAGACATATATTCGCTTACGCTGCCTAAACGGTTAGAG
>NNCF01126316.1:14417-28328 GCA_002313205.1 Laupala kohalensis
ATCTTATCTAGGAACTTTTGCTGAAATTTTTGAATCCGCCTCTGCCTTAGGGCCCTTGATCGGAATTGATGGGATGGTCCCTTGCTTGCTTCCGGAGAGTAAATTAGTTTTTTTTCCTCCACGTGGTCATACGCAGTTTGTACTGTTTTTTGACAATAAATAAATTTTATTATTATAGAATGATTCAGCATTTTCCTTCAGTATGTTCTTGACAAAATATATGTATGGAAGGTGGATACCGTAGCAATTTTATGGAAATTAATGGTATCGTATGAGGTTGGAACAAAATCTAATTAAAATGAAGCACTGGATTGATGCGTTCTCATTAGTAATACTTAATACCCTGATACAAGCCGTAAGCAGTTTGTTAATGGAGTGAAATACGGGAGGCTCTAACGTAATACATGGAAGCAAAGGCTGAAGAGGAATTAGTTTCCTTCACCTTTCCATCGGAAGACTTTCTTTATTAAAGTACTTACTATCGGATTTGTTTTATAGATCACTGACATCCAATAGCTGTAAAACAAAAATCGCAGAAAAACACGGTTCCCACCATTGCATTTGTCGTTTTGTTTTGCATATACACACGTGAAAAATGTGGCTTTATAAATGAATATAATTTTTTTACTTGAAATATTTCAAAAAGCATGATATTTTTTTATGGATATCTCCGATACATCGACTTCGCTATTACTTGTAAAATAAAATAAGAGTGGCAAAAATAATTCTTACTCAGCGAATAATCAAGGTTGTGTTTGTGAAAATTATTTTTAATTTCAAGCATCCACATGCAAAATACAATGTTATTAAATTTTTTACGAAAACAATGCTAAAAACGACCAGACACATTATTAAGGAATAAAATTTTTTGTCGCACTCAGAAGAATGCCATAATCACATTACAATTGAATGCAAACGTTTAAGACTATTTATGTAACCTTCACCAAGTGATAAATAAAACACGTTTTCAATTAGCGACCAGCGATGGATTTCAGACATGCGCGTTGTTGCCGGGTGTTTCACAGACTGGAACTTTTTTATCAGGCTGAAGTCCACTGCTGACGTCTGAATACGGTATTGGCAACAACGCGCGTAACTATAATGCACCGCTGGTCGATTATTCTAAACATGGGTTTATTTATCACTTGATGGAGGTTGAGTAAATAGTTTTATACGTTTTAATTCAATTGTAATGTGATCATGGCATTCTTCTGAGTGCGACAGTATAAATTTTATTCCTTAATAATGTGTCAGGTCGTTCTTAGCACAGTTTTCGAAAAAAATAATAACTCATTATATTTTGCATGAAAGAGATTGGAATTAATAAATGTCACAAATATAGCAGTGACCATTCGCCGAATAAAAATTATTTTTGTCGCTCTTAGTTTATTTTACATGTAATACTGAAGTCGATGTATCGGCGAAAACCTTAAAAATATCACGCGTTTTAAACATTTCAGGCTTTAAAAAATAGTATTCATTCCAAGATCAATTTTTTAAATTGTATATAAGTAAAACAAAATGACAAATCCAATGATAGTAACTGTGTTTTTCTGTGATTTTTATTGTACTCTCCATACCTATTAGATGCCAGGGGTCTATAATAAAAATATCCTAATCCAATAGACGGGGGTGGAGGAGGCGGTCCGCCCCGGGCCTCAACTTATAACAAGCCTCCACATGGGTCATGAAATGTCATTTAAATATATAAATCCATTCTAATACATAAATGCGTAACGCGAAAGTGTGTGTCTGTCTGCTACCTGATCACGATTAAACCACGGAACGGATCGTGATGAAATTTCGCAAGAAGATAGTTTAGATGTCCAGGATGAACATAGGGTAACTTTTATTTTAAAAATGTGTGGTAAGAAAGATAGAAATGTTTTTTCACGGTATATGTCGATAAAATTTAAAAAAGAACAAAAAACAAATAAAGAGTCATATATGTTTACGCTTCCCAAACGGTTAGAGGTAGTTGACAACTATGAATGGCAATATTGTTTGCCTCATACAGTTCTACAAAATATTCTGCGACAGCATATGCCTACCAACAAAAATTAAACTAAAATATCGATAAAACGTTATTAAAAATAGAAGTCCTAAAATACTTCAATTTAAGAGAGTAATTTAAGAAGGCAAAATTCAATCATAATCACATTTAATGTATTTGTTTTCTGCATTTAACAAAGATAAAAAAAGTCTTCAAATCGCAAAATTTTCACGAATAGTTTAGATTTTACAAGAACTGTAATACAATGCTGCAGACACGCCATGCATCGGAAGCGAAAATCCGACCGGTTCGACACCCGCGCGATGGTGCAATTTATGCAGTCATGTTTTATTTGAAACTTGTATTATAACGAATTAGAAAAATTAGGGTGCTGTTCAGGTTTTTAAAAATCAGTAAGTAAAAGTATTTTGATCTTACAATATAGATTATTACAATTATATTCTTGAATTTATTTCTTCCCGAGTAAAAAACGATTAATCGCAGAAAAGTCACAGGTATCGATGGGTAATCAGCTAGTTTGAACATAAATATCACCTGAAACATTTTGTAAGTCGCATAAAAAATAAAACTTAAATTTATATTTATTTTAATACTATGAACCATTGGATATTTACTAGTAGATATGCAAACACTTCTGCATAGAGGGTCCCCAAAAGCTCAAAGGTGGGGCTTCTCGACCCGGGCCTCATGAGGTGTAGGTACGCCACTGGTTGCTGTTCCTCTCACATAGCTTTCACGCGGCTACCACAATTAGTAACAAGATTCCATACCACAAACTAACAGGAGCGTTTACTCTTCCGGGAATTTTTATGATTCATTTAATGCCTTTTTTTGCCGACGTTCAGACCATGAGGTCTGCTCTTCCACCTAACCGTAGGATTTGGGAGAGGGAGTTGGGAAGGAGAGATGTTGGGATCCCGGGGAACTTACGGTACCGAACCGACACTTGTCTGGAGTATGTGAGGGAAACCCCAGGTGCAAACCTCACCTAGATCGGCCGAGCAGGGTTTGAACCCACGCTCTACGTCTCAGCGAAGACGCTACCACTACATCACTGCAGTCACCGCTCCGAATTTACACACATTATTATTATTGTTATTATTATTATTATTATTATTATTTACTTGCCGAGAAACTGCATCCTTTGCTAATAAATTATTTGATATCTGTGCAAAACTATCACATACATTACTACATGTACGTCCCAACAAGATTCGTGTTCCTTTCGTGCGCGAGTGGACAGAACATATCACGCAAAAGAAGTATCGTTCTTTACAGCGTTAAAAGATGTCTTGACTATTTCCTTTTTTATCTTTTTACCTTTACGAGATAACAGCTTTTACAAATTTCATCACGAAAAGAAGCTACAAGACTCACTTATTGGAAAAGGATGTTACTTGACTACTTGAGTCCTAACAAATGAGAGCTCTGACGCGTCTCGTCATGCTGGATAGCGTGAGTCGAACGGCTCGGTCTAGCTGTTCGCACAGCGCCCTTCCTGTTTATTGAAACGGAGATATAAGAGAAGAAAGTGAATTCAGGACATGATTTTCTGGTACGTAACAAACAATATTCGTTCGCACTGTACGTGAGTTATGCAATTCTCCATTGAGTACTATCATATAATTTTCAAAACAGTTCCGATGTCCTGACAACATTTTTTATTCTAAACATGAAACCGAGCGAAACTTGTTTACAACTAGCACATAGGGGAAGTAGTATCTGCCATAGAATTCAGTTCAATAATGTAGTCTAGGTAAATAAACATTCATTTTACCATACAGATTGTTAGTTACTTTCAATTTTCACGTAGACCTTAAATCGCCATTGATAAAGACCAACATAAATTGTCCCCTAGACTAAGATAATAATAACAATTTTATTCATAGTAACAAATAAGCGTATAACTAATATCGTTGCTATTGCAGGGTTAAAAAGGAAAATGTTACATTAAAGTAGGTCATATTTCTTCTTCCTAAACATGCTTATGAACGAGCGCTACCTTGCAGATCGAATCCGAAGAGAAAATGCATACGCAAAGTCCGGAGAAAGAAACCTGCATTCAAGAAAGATGTTCAATTGGCAATTATGATTTGAAATCTACAATTTAACTTTTGCTGGGTTATGTTCGACAAATCGGCCAAAAGTACATTTTTCCTCTCTGCATGTATTTAAATTACTTTGTATGTTTTAAAGAAGGAGAATCCGGTGATTCAAAAAGTTCTAAAAATTCGGAAAAGCAAGAGAGAGATTACTAAGGCGTTGATAATAGTATTTTGCCGTTTTTATTTATTTAAATTTAAATTTCAGTAAATAAAAATAACACTTTTGATATTTAACACCTGACTACATTATTAATGACAAGTTTATTTTCCAGAAGTTGATTAATCAAAACATTTTTACTTAATTCGCAAGTCATGCTGAAGGTTTGCGGTTTTATAGTTTACTACCAGTTTACCCCATGTTACAATTAATACCTGGTTTTTTTAAATTCTAACAGTTAGTTTGTTTTGGGAAACTGTCCCTTCTATCAAAATCAACAAACTTTTCGATGGAGAAAATTTGTATCCGAGTAGATAATTCATACGCCTCAAATAAAATTGGTAATTATAAAATACTTCAAAAATATATTAAAATTTCAGTGTTTTCCAAAAATTGCTACAACAACTTTCTTCACGTTTGAAAAATTGAAATACCGTTTCACAAAATAGCTGAAATCAAAGAGTTTAAGCGCATTAATTAATTCAATTAAATAAACTTGAGGTTCTTTATTGTGGATCGATTTTCTTTAGTTTTGAAAGAGAACTCCATTTTATTTATTATCATTCCAAGCAAGGGATGATCCAACATAATTGAAATCATGGAGCGAACGTCATATTAGAATAAATCTAGTCTAGGTCAGTTTTGATTTCCCCTACCATTTTTTTTTTTCGTGTAAGTATGCAGGACGAACACATATCTAGCGCCACCGGTGCATTCCCTCAGTTCGAATCGGATTCTAAGGAAGAATTTCCATCACAATGTTGCAGTTCACTTATGCAGCACCTGCATGCATCGAGGAACAGACTTTCTGCAAGATTTCTTCGTCTGCAGATGAATTTTTCATGAAATATCGGAGAGACGTCCCCTACATTGTAAGAATGGAATGTTGTTGACTCGTGTTGAATTAGTAATGCACTGTCCAGAAAATCTTGTGAAATGGGTGAGAATAATATAGAAATCGGACAAACCCATCCTGGCCCGTTTTCTTCTCCGCGTAATGCCGGATTTTCCTTGGGTGGTAATGTCATTAATACTTTGTTTCATTAATCTCGAATTTTTACTGCACTAATATCTGCAATATATTTTGAATAATTAATGGATCATATTACGTATTTATTAAATAATTTCTTTTGTAAATATTGAATTCACCACTGCCCAGGGGCCCTTGATCCGAATTGGTGGGATGGTCTTTTGCTTGTTTCCGGAGAGTAACTTAGTTTATTACCCCCACGACATCATACGCAGTTTGCAACTGCTTTTTTTACAATAAAGTTTACATACATTATTAATAAATATATTGTCTGTAGCTGATGAATCATACGGTGTAGTGTTCTAATGGTGCCAGTGCTGAAGAAACTCTACACTGTGACTTGCCATACTGCTTTTGTAGTACATCATGAACGCTTTTGGGAGTTCGCAGCCTCTTGCGAGGAACTAGTACATCGAAGCGAGGTGTTTGACTAACCATGGCAAGCATCGACAAGGAACTGCTAAGAAGTTCGTCCCTTGGGATGAGTCGGGAGTTCAACAAACAGCGAACGCAGGGATGTCCAAACAGACACGTCATCGGAAGCCTTCCATTCGTTGCTCTTCACGTTCATTCGTGAACGACGGCCAATCGGAGAGAGTTATTTGCACACCTAAATTCTAAGTCATGTAACTTGACTCAGTAAAAATGTAACCTACGAAAAGAGGCATGAACTGGAACGAACTGAGTTTATTTGTCAATTGTAAAGTAGTAAATAAGTTATGATGTTGATCTTGACCAATATATATATTATATAACGGAACGATATATTCGAGGATTGGTCATCAATAACAGATTCTTTTCACAACGCCAACGTTTCGGCAATTTATTTTGCCTTCATCGGGGCTACAAGGAACATATACAATTTACATTATTGACTGTACAAACTGATACTGACAATTTAAGTAACATGTACAAAAATATTATTGACAAATGGGTTGGGAGCAGTGGTAGGGTTGTTTCGCCATGACTGGTGGACTTCTGTTGGCAATTTCCTTGAAAGTAAAACGGGATGACGCGACGTTAGATGCGCAATGAAAGGGGAATGGGGAGAGAGTTCGCCATATTGATTCCTCTCTTGCTTCTGAGTCTATTTTTCTATGAATCAACAAGTACAAAGTCTACTTTTCCATGAATCCATTTTTCGTATTCCTTTATATGTGTATGTACGTTAGTTCGTACAGAACTATAAAATGATGATTATGATGTTGATCTTGACCAATATATATTATATAACGGAAATATATATTTCAGGATTGTTCATCAATAAAATATTCTTTTCACAACGCCAACATTTCGGCAATTCATTTTGCCTTCACCAGGGTTACAAAGAACATAAACAAATTACATTATTTCTAGTGCAACTTTGAAACACCTTATTATCACAAACAATATATAAATGATTACTCACTATCTAACTATGAAATAACTGATACAGAAAATACCCAAAAAGTCTTATTATATTACAAAACAACATACCTGTATGATATGGAACCATACCATCATCAATTACTACCAACCATAAAAATATTTTTGACCTGGAAGGTTGTAGAAATGTATGGGGTTTTATTTAGAGGTTATGGCTGGTGGTAATTGATGATGGTGTGGTTCCGTATTATAATACAAAACAACATACCAGTATGATAAGACTTTTTGGGTATTTCTGTAACAGTTATATCATAATTAGATAGTTAGTGCGAATCCTTCTCTTTCTCTAAATTGTTCGAGCACCTCATTTTATGCGACGGACTTTCTTTTAACACCTTAGTCAGTATGTTTGGGACAAATGTATTTTAAACCATTACCCCTCAACCGGTTGAGCTGAAATGTAGCTCACACAATATAATATTTCATTACGGTCCGGTAGCACGTTAATGCAAAATTCTTTTCTTTTATGTATTTATTTCACTTATTAACAATCATGACTGCATATAATAAATAATAGGCAGTCATGACTATTTCTCCTCGGGCGCACGTTGTCGAAACTAGCCACGAAGGTACAGAAAACCGATACGCCACTTCGTCGGAGGCTTGTCAGCGTTCTCGGGGCGTGGGAACGACGCTGTCAATTGGTTCGCCCCCCTCCAAGAAGTCCATCTTGAACAGACGAAACGGCAGCGAAGCGGACGGATAGTTAGTGTGCCATGAGGCACACTCCGGAACGCAAGTAATGATCTGCACTCCGCCAACTTCCTATTTTGCTTATTGTAGATTTTACTTTATTTCACACTTTCAGTTGCTCGATCATTGTGCTTAGAGCGTAATTCCATTATGTTTGTTTGGTACCTTAAATTAGAATAATAAATAGTATTTTATCCAATCATGTTTATGCCTTCCTCCATGTCATTATAGGGAATTCAATTAAATTAAATTAAACCTTTAATTGAGCTATTAAGAGCCCCAGATTGTAACATTTTGTTAGATGACACCGAAGAATTATTAGTTGAAAGATGAGAACCTAACATTTTTGTTAGAAAGCGTCGAGTAAAAATAATTCAGAGCCCTAAAAGTAGTTGATTGATGGAGTGGCACGTATCATGTGCATTTGTCTTCTAAAAGCTTGTAGCGCAAAATGTTCATAAAATTAAATACTAATTGATTTCATAGGAAAGTGATTTGTTGATGAGTATGTACTTGCCGAAGTGTATATTTATTTTTATACAGTTCGCGTGACAAGCTTATTAAAAACAAACAATCCAACATAAAATATTAAATCATTTGCAACGATGGAGATAGGAAGTAGGTTTGTTTTTATTAGGATATACAAATGTGAAGTGTAAATGGCGGTACTCGCGCTCGGCATTTCATTGCCTCAATAAAAATCGAAACTTATTTTATTCGTTTTAGTCAAAGTCAAACTATCCCACAAGAGCCAAACTATACAAACAACGCCAGTACATAAAATTGTACCTACCCAAAAATATCACTTCAGTTTTCATTATTTCACGGCAATCCTTCCTAGTATATTAAGTGCTTCTTGTTTGCGCAAATTTGACTGTAATAATCTTGATGACATTTGCAATCCTTCCTAGTACATAAAGTAAATTTATCTGTTTGAGAAGATTTGGTTGTAATAATCTTCATGAAATTTAGCTTCACCCCAAACATAAAACAAAATACTGTATATCGTAAAAAATGTAACATTTTAAAGTTTAGCAAATTGACATATTGTCCTCCACGTGGTCATACGCAGTTTGTATCTGCTTTTTTGACAATAAAGTTTATTTGTTCACGTATGTCACGTTCGTATGCCCTCCCGGTTAAAAATTTGTAATTGATTTTTCGGTCACTTCCAAGTTTCCGAATGAGCTGAAATTTTACATATAGTTTGTATGACAAAAGATGATTATAGTAAGCTGATATGATGATGGAGGTGGGGAGGGGGGGGTAATCGGTCGTTCTAATCGCAAATGGCGGACTCGTTGAGTTTGGGTTCGTCAATACTAAAAAGTAGCAAGTACAATGAAAGAAAAAAACTTCCTATAAAAGAAGATTTTATTTTAAAAAGTACTGTACTAAGAAGTAAATGTACAGTAAAATGAAAATCATAAAAGTACTACAAAGAAGTCTAAACTAGAAAAATGTTCCATCTTCGGAGGTATGAGTACTTAAAAGAACCCACGCTACCACTAGGCCACCGACAGCGTCTTCGCTACTTTGATACCGTTGAGAGGTAGAGCGTGGGTTCATACCCTGCTCGGCCGAACTAGGCGAGGTTTTCAACTGGAGTTTCCTTCGCCTCCTCCAGATAAATGTCAGTTCGTTATCCTAAGTTCCCTGGCAACCCTACATCTCTCCTTCCCAATTCCCTTATCCAAGGCACGGGTAGGTGGAAGAGTGCGCCAAATGGCCCGAACCTCATAGTCATAAGATAATTAATAAAAAATAAAATAATAAAAAATTAAAAGTGCATTAGATTTTTTTTTAAATATGAAATATAATTTATTTTTGTGAACTTCAAGCATCAAGCATCGTAAGTACGAATACTGATTTAAAATTTCTAACAAAAAGACCTGGGAATAAATTATTGAGGATCTCACACCATTGTGTTAATCGCAGCTTTGAGTGAACCTCGGGGTGCCATTGGTTCGCTTTCATCACCATTCTCCTTCGAGCCAATGGTCTCAGAAACGGTGAGCTTCGTGCTTCTTTCTCGTTCCCATCGCACTCTTATTCAATGGACGTCCCATTCGCTCCTCCGGAGCTTCGCAGACATCACGTGCGTGTTCGCAAGCGCTCGCCCGCAATCGACGTCTGTTCCAGAAGCTTCGCTCCCATTTCGAGCACTCGTTCTCGGCGGATGACGGCTTTACACGACCTCCCTCACACGACGGACGAAAACGGGTTGTTCACCACGCTCGCAAGCGCTGGAATGACACCTTGCTCCGTCTCGACTCTTATAACGACTTTATATTATTTCACTACATTCACAAAAAGTTATATCCAGGAATCGTATTTTGCAAAAAAAAAAATTTCCTGACTTTTCATGTCTGTGAGGAATTGATTTCAAGCATTTTGAACCTCGATGGACAATTTGCATTGAATTTAATAGTGCGTATAAATAAATATTTTTCAAGATTTTTATTGCATATAAATGCATATGTTTGGTGATTCTTGTTTGAACTGCATAATTTTATATTATATTACTGTAACAAGCAATTTACAGGTTTATTGTTTAAATATAGCTTGTACTGTTTGAACGAGCTCAGTGGTATTATTCAACTAATCCAATTGACATTTGCTTTTTCTCAGTAATAACTAACTTGTTTTTTAGTGCATATTTTTGGTATATTTAGTTGTATTCTTATTGGATATTTTGAACTTTTTAGAGCATATTTTCCAATTCTCAGTACACATCGATCCGAGCTCTGGTTATGAGACACATCTTATGACACTCGTATCCAATATCCGATACTCCAAGTGCTGTTGAGAAGAAATGTTGTCTGGTATTTTGCGTATTATTCATAAATAAACCATATTTGTTTTAGATCTGCAAATGACGAACAGTTTTAGTATTTTAGCTAATGAAGTCTAACAAAAATTCTGGTAATACTTTGTAATAATAATAATAATAAATAAATTTATTGTCAAAAAATAGTACAAACTGCGTATGAGCACGTGGAGGACAATAAACTAATTTACTCTCCGGAAGCAAGCAAGGGACCATCCCATCAATTCCGATCAAGGGCCCTAAGGCAGAGGCGGATTCAAAATAATAATAATAATAATAATAATAATAATAATAATAATAATAATAATAATAAAAGTAACTTTACTTTAGTGAGACTCATACCACAGGGTCTGCTCTCCCATCTCACCATTTAAAAGCATTTCATGACGTTTTAGATAACATGATCATTCCATTCCTTCTTCGTTTTATTTACATTTAATGCTGGGAAGCAAAACTAGGGACCATCGCGGCGTAATATCTTAAACGATTGAGTAAAGTCTTTATCAGGATTGCGGCTTTTTGCCGAACAAGAAGTACATACAACAAATACATATTAAGAATGTGTATAATAATAACATCTAAATTAGGGAAGTGATAATTACAATTAAATACACGATTCCAAAAATAACAAATTATTAAACTAGGAGTACAAATTATCTAATTGCCTTTTATATGTCTTGAAAAGGGCAGGTAAGTATCTTCAAAGAATTATTCATTATTTTACATAATTATCGTTTTATCATAGTTCGTGAAATAAAATATTTCCTTTCGAAATTGAGTTTCGGGTTTCGTTTAGGAGTTTCTTTTCTTTACCCCAACTCCATTTACCCCAACTCCGTCGCCAACCCTTTTCCCCGCCGACACCGCAACTTAGGAGACGAGTCCTAAGGGTTTCTACCACAACGCCGTCATGTGACACTCTTCCTCTCCCACCCGCTCCGCTACATAACCTCAAACAGAGCAAACCTTCAACTCCCACGAAAGAATTCGCGCGCGATCGATTGCGACAAAAGAGAAGTTGAAGAGAGAGAGAGAGAGAGAGAGAGAGAGAGAAAAGAGAGGAGTTTAGTTAAAATAGAGCGAGACAAAAATGGCCGCCGACAAAAGAGTAACGCGTTCCTCGCGCTCTCCGTGTGAGGAAAGGAAATTTAATGATTCTGGGATCGAAGAAGAATTTCATGTTGAAGGCATAAAAAAAACGAGCTATGCTTTCTGTTATCTAAATAAATTACGTTGTTTCTGCCGGGTGAATTTTTTAAAAGAGAAAGTCATTAAAATGTACTCATCATCTAGACATTCGAAATGATTTTTTTCGACGAGTTTCATGTTCTTTCGGAAGTTAGATATAATTAGGTTCACAAATTAGATTCTTAGTTTCTTTGAAACGAAAGAGGTTAAGTTATGATTCAGGCCACGAACAAATTAATCACTTAAACGAAGAGGAAATAAATATTCGAAATGGGCTGAATTGTTTGTAGAGGTAACAAGGAGGGGTTTTCTTCTAGGCGTGAGTTTTAGGCGAGTCAAACTTTCACTATCTTGGTCAGTTTCAGGACACCTGAAAAACTCACCCATCATTGAGAAGGGATTATTCGGGGTGCAGGTTTGCTACATCATGTTATGTTATTATTGAACTTGCACACAATTGATTAGCTTTTCACGACAGTTAAGTAAGTAACGTTTTTCTTCGATTTTTACCTTTTGACACTCGTCGCTTCGCGAAAAGCAGGTGGCACAGAAACCTCCAGGGTGGTCTTAAAAGATATTTGGAGGTAACTTAACCTCAAATTTTACATTGATACATTTTAAAATATATATAAGAGATGGTGAGATGAAGAGTAAATTATTTTTCAATCATTAATCTCGTCATGCTCCATGAAAATACTAATTCAGTTTCCCCCTGTGTCTTGTACATTTGAATAACGTCACAGATTTTCAAATCGTTAGTTGACTGATTATTGCTCACAGTGGGGGTCGAGACGTTGTAAAGAATATTTAATTGAACATAAATCGAGTCTGTGAAAGTAATGTCTATTAATTTAATATACGTTCTACATATGTAATTATAATATATATCGTTTGAAACATTCATAATTTAATATTTTAAAAAAATGTATTTTTGCAATTTCATGTTCGTGATATTGCTACCCAGAGATATAGTGTGTCATATTAACATTTTCGAGTAATGAATATTTTAATTTAGTAAGTTAAGAAACAGCAACTATAACAGTTGGGTAGGACGGGGTAAAAAGATCCGTTTCACTTATATTGCTCTTATAAGGTTTTTGGAAACCACTTTGATGAATATAGTTACAGAAGAAGTAACTATTGAGAATGACCAGAGTTATGTCTATACAAATCGCCATTGAGCAGTACTTTCTGCAACGCAGCGAGTGAATATTCAATATCATTGTCGATGGTATTTAACTGAGGTTCGCGTCTTTACCTAAATACGATTTAGATGTTGAAGTTAATTATCACAAATTGATTATCAACAATTTGATCCATAGAAATAATAAATAAGTTTTCCTTTTTAATTTACTCGAGATCAGCGTGTTATCTCCATGAACGTAATTGATTTTTCTAGTATCTTTGATTTGGAATTATCTCATTTCGATATGGCATTTTATCTTATTTCATTATGATTGACACAATTGTTGTGTTTTAATATCTCGTGAGTAATCGAAGTTACAATTAGCTTGAGGAACTTAATAACATAAAACTGTTCACCCATTAATTAAGTTCGTATTTCTATTCTTATTTCTATGACTCCACCACAACAAGACTGAAAGAGATGCCATGAACTGGCAGAACAGCGATAGAATATTCAACAAGGGAATGCTATTTCTAGAATTGCGGACCGTGTCATTACCATTGTATCTTGCGAGGAGCATCTGAGCTTCTATTTTAAACCGATGTCCGTGGTGTCTTAGAATGAGTGATTTTAACATTAAAGAGGCAATGACTTTCGTGCAACTTTAATCCGTTCCCAAAAACTGAAATAAGAAAATGACCGATGGTTTTTTGTAAATACTGTAGTATCTCTTGATAACGATTCTGCCTGTTACGACAATCTCTCTATTACGATGAAACGAAATGGTAGGTGAGAATTGCGAGGGAGGGAATGGGACTCGAACCTCATGCTAGCTATGCATGTCTTGAGGACTAAAATCTGATACACATGAACGTTTACTTCCCGCGGATGTATTCATTTACATTAATTACATCATCTAACGAGAATACTCATTCATTAACTTTATTACTCTGTAAAAATCACACAGAAACGAAGGTCTTATCGGAGTTTTTAGGGGAGAAAAGTTGTTTCAACGCTCTTTTCCATCAACAAACTGTTTAATTACTGGAACAGCGAGCCATTCGCCCAGAGTGCCAAAGAGGGTATACTGCTGAACAGTTCCGCAAATTGCCTCCATTGCGTTCATTAAAAGGTGAATATGTGCACGTGTCTATTTCCCCGTTTACTCTATGATGCTCTTCTCCCAACACAAAACATGCATTAACGCTTCACTTTCACCTAAATGCTCAAATCTCGTAAGTGCCTCCCTCGCATGCGACCTAATTAATGTTCATATTGAGAAGTTGTATGTGTGTGTGTATATATATTATATATGTATATATAATAACTCGCAGCTAACTTTT
>NNCF01126316.1:28371-79277 GCA_002313205.1 Laupala kohalensis
CTCTGCCTTAGGGCCCTTGATCGGAATTGATGGGATGGTCCCTTGCTTGCTTCCGGAGAGTAAATTAGTTTATTATCCTCCACGTGGTCATACGCAGTTTGTTCTGCTTTTCTGATAATAAATTTTAAATTTTAAAGTAAATTAAATTTATAAATTTAAATTTATTAAATTTTATAATTTAACTACCTGATTTTACCAGCTACACTCGGGACATGGGTAATCCATAAATGTGAAAAAGCGTCTGCTTGTTTGCTACCTTTTCACGACTAAACCACTCAACCGATCGCGATGAAATTTGGCAAGGAGCTAGTTAAGATGTTCATGAAAAACATTTATTACAAGGCTAACATTTATTTTTAAAATGCGTGATTAGAAAGGTAGAAATCGTTTTTGACAATAAATGTCGGTAAAATATACAAAAAAGAGTTTTATTCGCTTACGCTGCCTACAAGGATACAGATAGGTGACAACTAAGAATGGCAATATTGTTTGCCTCTAAGAGTTAAACAAGAAAGTCAGCGGCAGCATACGTCTATCTACAAAAGTTAACCTAAGTTATTGAAACAACGTTGTTAAAAATAGGGGTGTTAAAATACTTCAAATTAAGGGAGTAATTTTTTTTTTAAGTCAATTTTTAACAACGCTGCTGGAGATGAAAATCAAAATGTTACACAATCAAGTTTTGAATTACATCTGTATTATAATGAAATATAAAAATTAGGATGTTGTACTTAAGTTTTTTTTAAACCGTAATTTAAAGTATTATAATCTTATAGCACATATATTTTTTTTTAATTTTTCCCCCAGTTAAAGAAGATTGGACTAAGAAACATTTCGGGTAACGCCGGGTACTCTGCTCTTCATTTATGAAGGAGAATTGATAAATGTGTAAACAAACACTAATTTTATTAAAAAATATTTGTACATTAATGGAGAGTAATTATTCTTGTATTGAAAAAGCAATTTCACACTTACCATCTCAAAATTAATCTTCTAATCTTTAGTCATATCTCTTATTGCCGTTGAAAAGCATAGAGATTTCAGAAGAAAAATGTAAATTTCCATTCGCCTGTAATACCTTAAGTTACCACATAAGTAGTTTCTTAAACATCCCATAAAAATTTGTGAACCATTTTATCTCTTTTTATTCTAGTCTATATTTTAAGTTAAATGATTCTCCTCAATATAGAAAATATTTTAAGTTTGTAACCCTCTTAGTATTCATGGGTAACAAACATACAAACAAAACCTTAGCTTTGTACACTACAGTATACAAGCATGTCAATACGATATTCATTCGGTGGTGCATCATAAAAACCTACATTTGTCTTCCCGCTCAGTCGTATGAGTCAGGTGTCCCACAATGGCAAAGGCCTGATTTCACATCCCTGGCAATGTGTGCATCCCAGATTTCCAAGAATCCATCAAAATTATAGAGAAGGTAGTGAGTGACACAGGAACACCGAGACCTATGAATACAAATACATTTCATTAAGAAAATCAATAAATTGTGTACTTGATACAAATTAATATTACGTCAAAATATTTTTATTGTATTGATCAAAAACATTTTCTACTTAAATCAGCGTCATGTTTTGTTCCATTAGTATATATATATATATATATACACACACACACACCATATTTTCAAGCCTGATGTTAATTCATAATAATAGCGGATCTTTATTGTCATCCGAATCAGTACAGACGTTCGTTGATGGATGTTGTATACTATGTTGTGGCGTTACAATTATAAACTCGAAACATAAAACTTGATATCCCCGACTTAATTTTTTTTAAAGTATTTGACGGGTATTTTAGGTACCCTTTCAGTTTATTAATGTAACTAAGGCATTAAATAGGGAAAATTTATTTTACGTGATCAAGTTGTTCGTTCGGGACCATCTGCACATTATTTACACACCTCACATTTGGGAAAACAATGAAGGTGAATTTCTTCTGAAAAGGAGTTGTCAATATCACGAAGTATCTGAATCTTTATACTGTCTAGCGAAACAGAGAGAAAATTGTATCAAATTGTAACATCCCACCACAAACCCTGATGCGGTGTTAGTATTTTTTGGTAGAAGCGGGATCCACATAAATATACCACAACCCTTATGGTAGAGGTCGCTGCCACCAGCCCAGTTTCCCAGGCAATCAAACACACGTGTAATAACAATAAATATTGATTTAATACAAATTAACTAGAAATCTGAATTTACAAGCGGAGACCAACTCCCAAAATCATTAATACATTTAATAATCTGTTATTACACAAGTAATGCTATCGGAAAGCATTAATTACACTTGGATAAATTTAGTTGAAGACAACTAAATAGTAAAAACCCTCAGGTTATATGAACCTTCAAAATTATAAGTTGTTTCCCCCCAACAACTAACTGATACAAGTTACGACACTCGCAACTAGTAATGACTTCATTAAGACTACCGCAGCAGCCTAACGAACATCTGGTCTCCGAGACCTAGTCTTAGCTCAGTCACATCTCAGTTCTGACGGATCACTACTTTCCCGCGTAAAGAGTCCCTGAGGATCTTCACTCCTCCCAATATATACAGTACAAGAAGTCACGTGATCAGCAAATAACCATGACTTCGCCACCACACCTTGCAAATATATATTTTATTATCCATAAAAGGTCGTAATTCTATAACTATTTATTCAACAAAATGGTATCACTTTACTTTTGCGTTTGATGGCAGTTTTGTCTCCGTCACTCATGACTCTGTGCTTCATAGTAACGCGCGATATTTAGCGAACAGTTTTCGTTTCGACCGAAAGGTATAAATATTCAAGATGCCATTTGAGATATGTCACGTGTGTCAGCTATCTAGTTCTTTAAAAGAATCGGCACAAGAAAATTAAAATGCGTGTTCTCGATAATCAATGAATTTGGACTAGCTTCAATGTTCCTTCAGATGTGCGATATACTAACACTCAACCATTATAAGAGTGTACTAGAAAATTATGAAATTTATTTCAGACTGCAGTTTTTTTTAAATATTTTAACCACTGCTTTTTTGTTGCAGGTATGTGCTGAAAAATGACAGTATTGTTCGCTGGCCTCGTATCTGTGAGTTGTTCCCAGAAAGCTTAATCGCGATAAATTCATATCCTTTCACCTAAGGAAATCAAATTTATACTAACTTGTAACTGTATCCGATGAGATTACCATATTAATATGAAAAATAAATTCAACTCACTACAAAAGAAAAATTATTGTTTCATTTTTGACGTAACGAGAATGAGATTATACAAGAGAAGGAAGTTATCCACAGTAATTTTAACACCAGGATTATAAAATCACGCTAATTGTTCTCAACACTAGAATTTATATTGACTCGCTAGATTCGAGAAGATTTAGAGGTTCCAAAGTCATTCGGGAATAGCTATTTGAAAATTACGTTGAACTGCAAATTTATTTATACCGTCAAGCAAACTTCTCTGTTCCACCCATGTGTATGTCATATTTTATGAAAATCTTGAAAATAAAGCGACACTACTGTCTTGTGTAAAATAAAGAAAAGTTCTAAAGTTAATGAAAAATATAAACTAAAACACAAAAAGTCACTCACAAATTGGACGAAACACTTTCAGTGTCTTATAATATAAATAATATAAAAGACTCGGATCATTTCCTATGTGATTGAGGAAGACTGGAAATTCTAGCGTTGAGAACAATTAGCGTGATTTTATAATCCTGGTGTTAAAATTACTGTGGATAACTCCCTTCTCTTGTATAATCTCATTCTCATTACGTCAAAAATGAAACAATAATTTTTCTTTTGTAGTGAGTTGAATTTATTTTTCATATTAATATGGTAATTATTTTCAAGATTTCCGAAGTAAATATGTATATGTATACATATTGAAACCTGCTCAAACTTTTTCAATGACCTGAGCATATACTTGAATATTCATCAACGAACCACACAAAAAGAATAAATTGAAGCATAGGTCTATTCGATGGTAAAACTGTTCACTTTGGAACCTACTTGAAATGTCTTCATTGCCATGGATCCGTTTTAAATGGGATCATGATCACCAAGCAAATAAAATTCCAGAGATGAATTTACCTCACAAACATAACATACAATAAAATAAAAATAATAAAACATTTCCGAGAAAATACAATTAAAATATTGAAACACATTTCTGTGAAATTAATGAATGCTTTACGTGTTTCGTTTTTTCTGAAACCACCTGAAGCACGATCTCATGAAAAGCAAAAAACTTTATGATTGCTAATGAAACCATGTTTCTGAAAAAAAAAAAAAACTTAAAAGTTTCATCCAATAGAATTCCACTAACGATGTTCAAATCGACTAAAACCTTCACAGAAATACATCGTTGAAAAGTATTAAATTATTCGTTAAAAGATACATTTTATATTTTACCATAAATCATTTATTCAGAGGATCACCTATTATATTGGATAAAAATAATTGTATGTACGTATTCCGATCATACGAGAAAATTAAGCAAGTTTACGTGGCCGTGGTGTATACATAATGTGTGTATACGTGTATATATGTACGTACGTTTCTGGATATTTTCCAAGAAAGGCTCTAACGATTTTGACAAAATACGGAGCAAAGAGGTATCTTGGGATGTAAATCGATCTAACTTGGATACATTTCCGAAAAGGATAGTTTTTTTTACATTTGTAGTATTACAAAACTTCGGAAAGGCAAAAAAAACTCCGACCTAAAGATGGACGCTATTGGCAATGAATATAAATAAATTTATTGTAAAAAGGTAGTAACAAACTGCGTATTACCATATAAAGGACAATAAATAATTTACTCTCCGGAAACAAACAAGGGACCATCCCATCAATTCCGATCAAGGGCTCTGAGGCCGAGGTGGACTTAACACTTCAGCACACTCCTAACATAAGAATAAAATTAATTAGCTACGTATTATAATAAGAGAATACCAACAAATTTGTTTTCAATAAAACACAAGAAAAATATTTCACACTACAGATCAAACTAAAGGTTATTCGAAAAATATTTTTTTTATGAATCGTATATATTTAAATAGCTCTCAATTATTACAATAAACAGCCGCCTCCATGCAAGAGCCTAGACAACCGGTGTATAAAGTCCACCTCTACGCGGAAAACCGAAGAAAACCGGCAATGGGAAGTTCCATACTTACCGAAATAGGTATGCAATTTACGAACCATTTGGTCATTTAGTTTGATTTCTAAATCATTGGCATCCGTTAAGTTATTTCGTTCATCCCAACATTACGTTATATCGCAAGACATAAAAAATTAATATCGAGCATACGTAAGCAGAAAGAAAAATTACTTGAAAATCATCTCTTCCGTGGAAAAAATGAATGTCACAGCTTTCCGCTCCTTCATTTCAGAGGAAAATAAGAAATTTCTTCTCGGAAAAACAAAGTGTACACATCTTGTGGGTGATATTTTTACTACCAACGCTTTCACAGGTCTGGAAAAGACACGCGTTATAGCCTGTTCTCTTAGAGGACGCAACCTCCCAAACGCACTTCTTTCGGAGTTAGAAAGTGAGGATGCAATGTAAGCAATAAATGTCCTCAATGAGGTGCACAAGATAAAAGACTGTACGGAGGTCTCCATAAAGGTGCTTTCAGAGCAGTTCTTCGTGTGGACGAAGCTGAGAGGTGAAGAAAGAACTTTCTAGAGACGACATAGGTTCAATGACTGATGAGCAGAGACGAGTTGCAGGTTTCGGTATGACGCATACAACACTTCATATACTTGCACTTTTTCCGTGTGGATCTTTGAGAGATTGACGAACAATGTGGTCAATCCTCCAAGAAAGGACAATTATAAATGAATTTTACAATGTTTAGGTTGGCATTAGACTGCAATATATCGCTCACGAAGTCCAAACGATTTTAAGATAATATCACCAATAAATGCAGTCTGGTAGAACTCACCAATTCTTCTAAAATTTCTTTATAATAGAGATGTCCACATTTCACTTAGTCCTTATAGATATTTCTTTCAACAGGTAGAAAACATTAAATGTTTATTTGTTATATTATTAAATCACAAAGTTTCATTATTTATTTGAGAATTCATGAATTGGTTATTTATTGCGGCGTTCACTGTATGCAATTAATAAACTAACTTGCAATAGAGAGCATTATGAAGATCTTACATGCCTATTTTATTCATCACACGTTGGCGTTGTTTTATTGTGTTGATGTTGTTAATTGCTGAGCCGTTCTACTTTTCGTCGGTATAATTTTCGGTTCAAGGCCCACATTCTAAATTATAAAGAGTGCTATGTTATACTTCCCAGAAAATTTAGGTTGGGGCGCCCTCCCATTTCGTTTTGTCTTAAAATAATGTATTCCTTAAAATTTAAAAATTTAGAATTATACTTAAGGAGTCTTTATCAAGAATTAAAATTTTGAAATATTGAACGTTTTAAAGCATGGTAGTGACCCTTAAAAAGTGTTTTCAAATCTAATTTTTTTATTGAAGTCTAATTGAGCTCCGTCCGAATTTCAAATGTTGATTTTTTAAGGAGCAGCCTGGTAAATATTAACACTCTCTCCAATCTCTGAACACAACTTACTGACCTGATAAAGTTATGTGCAAAGGGAGAGATATCGTAAGAGCTTCTTGATAAGTATTATTCCCTGCCAAAGTAAAAGAAATTACTCTTAAGAATTTATATCCGGAGCCGAGCCAGGATTGCGAAAATGAAATTGACTTTGTGTAAAAAAAATTGTTTTGTTTAGTTGGTAAATAGTTAATACAATGAAATAGGTTACAATGTTTTCATAAATGATAATAAATAATTATTTTTTCTGTAGTTATAAAATAAATTTGCGTTGAATTAAAAGTATTATAAAAATTAGTTTTATTTTCAAAAAATATTGAAACAATATATATTTTATAATCACTTTACATTTTGTCAAGCAAAAATCACTTAGTCCACCAAACAATCCTTCCAAAGGACTACTGCAATCCATTAAAACTTCCAATGAATAATTTCATCATATTATTCTGAAATCGATACTGAGTAGACATAATTACAGGAGTTTGAACTCTGTAAAATAATTTTTATTATTTTTAATGACCATTCAAATTTTAAGTTAAACATAGTTCTGTACGTTATAATAATATAATACCAACAATTTTGTATTTCATAAGACACAAACAAACGTTATTTCACAAGTATGTATTATTATAAACTATAGATTTTTGGGAAAATACTGTGTAGTAATTATTAAAATAACTCTAAATTCAAGATTTATAATTTCAATAAACGCCGCCCCTAGAGCTTAAACAACTTGTAAAAAAATCCACCTCTATCTCAAGGAAAACCGGAGAAAAATCCGGACCAGTAAAGATTCGCTGTAATTAATTACTTATTAACCCTGTCATGAGAAGAAGTCGCTCCTCTTTAAACGCATTCCAACAGGGCTCATAAGTAGAGCAGGTCATTCAAAAGAAATACGAGCTTTGCAACGGGCAGAGGGAGGGGGGTTGACGTACCCTTGTTTTAAAATACCAAGAAGGCCAACGATGCAGATATGGTAATGTGGCTGCTTGCTCTCAAAATAACCCACATCTTACATTCCTTCAAACGATACAATATTGCTTCTCCACAATAAAACTATTAATCCATAAATCAAAGAATATTCCCTCCACGTGAACGATCCGCCCTCTTCTCAAATTGCACTCATCTCCGGGGTTCGAAAAGTGTCCATCATCCTACTGCAGTTGCAGTTCAGAAGTCTATATAAAGCTTGCTTACCCTGAAATAACGCTACTCCATCTTATTGCGTGCAGGCTTAATGATTTCACGCGAGCGCAATCTGGTCACGACATCTCGACTGAGCCTACCGACTATGGGGAAATCCCACCAGGGCTACCACTATTGCATTCTTTTCCCCGTTTTGAGCATCCGCATGAATACCTTTTTAATTGAAAGTGGAGACAAATATTAGGATCTTCGTAGAGTCTCTTTAGGTTGATTTATAACGTATAATGTTGGAGATGTGCAAATTAAACACCTTGCTTTCACGTGAACCCGTTACCCTTTCACGAATGCAAAACCGAAGTATTACAAAATCTAGGGAAGGTGATACAGTTTTAACAACTATGATAAGTGAATAATTTAACTAGAATGTAATTGCAATTGAGAAATATTTTTATTATAAAATGCATTGTTTAAAAAAACGCAGTTCTTGAAAAGAATGCGACAACACACTTATTTCGTATGAAAAAAGACAAAGAGAAATATACTTTGAGAATGTTTTGTCAACTGTTATATTTCTAGTTATCACGCCGATTTTATATAATAATTGAATATAATTGAAATTTTATTTAAATAAATTAAAAAAATCAATAATGAGCAAGCAAGAGTCTCATCAACACTACAAGATAAATATGTTAGTATTGTCAATAAATTATGTGTACGTAATCTTCGTGCGGTTCCAAAACTTATCTGTTCCTCCAGCTTTTCACGGTTTCCCTGGAGCTACTTCGATAGAAATTGACAGGATAGGTCCTTGGTTGTGATATTTGAATTCACTCATTGCCCTCCACTTGATCATACGCAGCTTTAAACTGCTTTTGGCATCAAATTACTTCGCCATATATGCGTATGTTAACTCCTTCCAAACTGGAAAGACCAAATCCCATTGTTTAAGGTTGGTAGCCTGCGAATGTTTGTCTTCGCAAAACTCGGAAAGTATTCTGTCGATTGACTTGAAATTGTAACACAACGTTGCATCCGAATACGAAAGTGTTTTTATATGCTTATTATATATTTATCATACTTGTGAATAGTAAAAATTGAATTTTACTCTTAGAGGTGTATTAGGGTTGATGAGATTTTGAAACTAACAATGCCGTTAAGTTGAGATCCCATTGTTGCACAGTATCCACGGTATGGTAGTACCACATTATTTAAACATATGTAATGCCTCGCTCACGTTCGAACATAGATCGCAGTTGTCGACAAGCAATCACTAAACGTCAAAGGAGCTCAAACCGAATTTAAAGAAGAACGTTTGGACGAAAATGAACGTGTTGGAGTCAGAACTTCTCACAGACGAGCAGAAGAATTGCCAGATCAGCGGGAAGCAAGACTTGAAACCTTACGAATTGAATCGAGAAGATGAAGAGCAGCACAATCGTTTCAACAACTCCAAGAACAATTAAATCAACAGCGAACATTTGCAATATATGAATGATCGAACTTCATATCACAGAATTGCTTTCTCATACGAACCGAATATTCAATACAGTACCTCATGTAAATTCGTTCAAATCTGAAAAATGGACAGTTTGTCCTCACTGCAAGGCAATGAAATTTACAGGAGAAACTCCGTGAACGTGCTGCGCCGGCGGAAAAGTGAAGCTACCTGAACTTGAGCAGTCAAAAGAGCCAGTGAAAAGTTTGTTAAATGGAAGTACTGATGATAGAAAACATTTCCTCAAAAAACATCAGAAATTACAATTCCTATTTTCAGATGACTTCATTCGGCGCTAACTTTATAGCGGAGCATTTTATGCCGACATTTAAAATTCAGGGACAAATTTATCACAGAGCTGGCTGTTTGCTTCCTTTTCCCAGTTGTAACCATAAATTTCTCCAATAAAGCGCAAGGGCGATCTTAGCATGTGTGCGGTTTTAATTTAGAAAACTATTTCTTCTCTCATGGGCAATTGTACGTCGCATGTTCCAAAGTCGGTAAACCATCTGATCTTTATGTTTACGCAGAAAACGGCTAAACAAAAAATATAATCAATCCACTAGCTTTACAATAAACAATGTTTTTTTTTAACTCATGTTTTTTCTTACTCAGACTAAAAATTAATCCTATTCTTAGTTATTCCTAAATTAATTAATTAATTTAAATGTGTCTTGTAGTTACTCTTTATCGGTGTATTATCCAAGAAATTATGTTTTTCATAATTAGTCTAATAGATTGAAGTAAATTTCCATGCACACGTCACAGATAGCAGCATGTTGACTGCAAAGAAATTTACTGGTAAAATGTAATCATTTTTTTGTTGTTGCCATACAGTTATATTTTATTCGTGTAACTGACCTACTACTGGATATTGGTCAGTATTCCTAGAAGTTTAAACTGTATCTTATTTTGTAAATGTGATGACTGAAATAAATTATTATTATTATTATATTCCTTTCTTTTATTCCACATACTCACAGCAAGGTAAGGCAGGATATTTAATTGAATGATGTGTTTTTCCGGTGAATCTATGTTCGCTAGAATACTTTTAATTTACTTTCCCATTCATTTCTTATCAGACTGAGCCGCAGCAACGCGTGGCCGGGTTTAGCTAGTACTTGATGACAGAGCACGCTTGGCCAACGATTCGTGGGCCACGCACCGTCACGTATCGTGTCACGGACGAAAAAGAAGGAAATGAGACACGGCAGAGCAGTTACGACGAACGATAAGCTATTTTGTATTCGTGGAATGGTAGCAAGTATGTATGTAAGACCCTATCGATTTTCAGAGATTCAGTTAAATGAGATGAGGATTATCCGCGAGATCTTAGCGAAAAACTTTGTTTTTGCATTCTAGACTGCCTTGAAGATGAGATAAATCGAATCTCGAAACGTTGGCAACAAATATCTGTACTATTAATAAATGTAGTAGTGGTTTCCAACTTTCAATTTTCCTAAAATTTTACAGAAGATAGTTTTGTGAGTGTAACTGATTGTCTTTAATAATGACACATATTTTAAAGTGTTTAAAGTAATTATTTTTATGACAACTCTCTTCCAGCTCCCAAAATGGTCAACATTTATAGGCGCAACAACTCCTAGCAACTACTTAGCAAAAAATTGATTATTAGTGAATGTAAATAATGGTTCTGAAGAAGACTGCTATAAAGAACACAAATGTGGGCAAGGATATGAGGAGTCTCTCTTTTCGTTCATGCTATCTACTAAAACATTTATATAGTGAATCCGGTGAATCCTAAATATATTGAAATAACGGTTGAGTAGTTGGAAACACTTACTTTAAAAAAGTGATAAAGTGATAAGCAACTCCATGAGAGACAAAGATAGATTGAACTGTCGATGAAAGGGATTCTCCGCTATGCAACAGCTGCATCATGGATCCTAAACGCTATTAGTACAGATCAGTCTCGGCACAAATGAAACAGTGTTGGTTGTCACAGACACGCAAGAGAAGACACTGCATCATGGAGAAGCCGTGGTGTAATTAGTCGGTTGACGTTACAAACTGCTCTTAATGAGAGATGGTCTAACTCGCTTGCGACGCAATTTACTATTTCATGGACAAGAAGACATGAGCTTGCGGTTCTACGTTAAGATTAGTTTCCGTGAGTTAAGGACGTATAACAGCGGTTCACAGATACTTACAGTTCTGGACACCTGGAAATATCGAAACTCTAAACATGCAATGATCTAAAGAAGTCAAATCTAAACAAGGAATGAGCTTTACGCATAAATAATATTATTGACATCATGTACGAAGGGCGTTCAAAAAGTAATGCAAAACTTTTTTTTTCTCATAGCAGGATGGTTTTACTGAGGATTTAATTACACCATATTGTTTCCTCTTTCTTTGGCTATAAAACACTATTTTTTAACGTAATCTCCGTTCAATTCTATAGACCTACACAACCGTTTACACAATTTGTTTTACATACTTCTCTTTTTTTTAGAATTACTTACACTTATTTATATTTTCGTATCAATTCTCTTGTATTATTTTGGCACAAAAATCATAACTGAACCATATGTTATAATTGTTAGCATTACCCCACGGTATAGTTTATTTAATTCAGTGGACCATGTTGTACTTTTGTATTCCAACCCTCAGGGTGCAATGTATCTTTATTACCTTTTCTCTCATTGCCTGTAATTGTTCTGTAAATACAAGCTTTTCGACAAAATTGACTTTAGGTCTACCACGCTAAATCAGATTTTGAACAGTCAATTTCGCTGATTTCGAAAAACTCATTCAAGGTATAAAATTCCAGAACTGGGTCGTAGACCTCCAATAAAAAGTACCGTGGACCCCCAGAAGTCCAAACGCTCCCAATTAGGAACCACTGATTCACCGAAATCCGGTGCTTGTGATTCGACTAACATTTGTAGAAATACTGAAATATGGTGAAACCTGGGCTACTACCTCAAAAGTTTATGATGTCACATTGAATGAAAATGGGAGCCGAGACCAGGGTTCAAACCCAGGACCTCCAGTTTATCACTCCTGATATTTAATCACTCTGATAGACGGGGATGGGGAGCAGAGAGGAATAGCATAGGACGAAGGGAAACAACCATAACATAAAGTGCGCGCATTAAAATTGCACGTATCGGAATGAAAACTTCAAACACATTTATAGATGCAAACAAGAACAAAATAAGCAAAGTTTTAATCGTTCACACCAACAATGAAAATAAAGAAAATCGTTCTCAAACTCAAAAACAATGTTTAGTACTAACATTTCATAAAAATTACCAATTGCCTAAAAATCGTTAGTACGCTAAATCTGCAAGAAATTCATGTTTCGTAAAATAATATATAAGAAATAGCTCAAAAATATTATTCCCACAGCCATGAAATTAAAAACCGTTCCCATTATTCAACCTCTGGAACTACAGGAATTCCAGGCTCCCTGTAGTAGTCACTGGTTGCGCCGGTCAGCGCTCCTAGCGGTTAGGAGAGGAACGTGTCCCTGTAAAAGAAGCTAGAAGCGATTAGAAATTCTTTGTCTCTTTTTACGATCCATACACGTTTCGGGGCTGTGTTTGAATTCCAAGTAGATCCATTCTGGACTAAGGTATTAAAGAATTCACAAGGAATGTTGGAGCAGACAAACTCACGAAATATCCCTTGAAAAATGCCCAGTGATATTTTTGACTTGCTCCACGGGTATTATATTAGTTTTTTTAAATATATATTATCTCCCCCTACTTATTCTTAAAGACACACACCTCCAATAATCATAACTCATATATTGTCCCAATTTAAAAGACCGAATTAAAGAAAATCTAATTCTAGTGAGGAGGCGCATGCCATTATTTTGCCTTGGTGCGCAGAAGTGTTAAAGTCTGCCACAGTCTTTGGACCGATAGACACGAATTGATAGAATGGTTCCTTGTTTGCTTCTGGGAAGTAAATTAGTATAATGTGTTGCACGTAAATCATTAGCGATTTTTAGTGTTTTGTAAAAAAGTAATTTTTTAAACCGCATAATTCACAGTAAATTTGTAGCTGTTTTATCTTGCACTTTTTCGTCTCAATATGTTTCTAAATAGATTTATTTTCGTAATTTTTCAAAGTTTTCCAGACAATAATAATCAGACTTTAATCGTGGGCTCTTGAGAAAAACAAAGATGAGACTAACGAAAAGAACCATTGGTGTGGAAACTTTTTGAGCTTTGTGCGATTACATCACGTGTATAGTACGTCTTCCAGATTCTTTCTAAACTTTCGTGTGTTCAAACTTAACATTTTTTATGCGGAAACTCTTGCTTCCACATCTTTCATCTCCTTTTCCTTTTCTCTCCTCCTCAACCTCCTTTCTTCTTCATCTCCTCCTCAACCTCCTTTCTTCTTCATCTCCTCCTCAACCTCCTCTCTGCTTCATCTCCTCCTCAACCTCCTCTCTGCTTCATCTCCTCCTCAACCTCCTCTCTGCTTCATCTCCTCCTCAACCTCCTCTCTGCTTCATCTCCTCCTCAACCTCCTCTCTGCTTCATCTCCTCCTCAACCTCCTCTCTGCTTCATCTCCTCCTCAACCTCCTCTCTGCTTCATCTCCTCCTCAACCTCCTCTCTGCTTCATCTCCTCCTCAACCTCCTCTCTGCTTCATCTCCTCCTCAACCTCCTCTCTGCTTCATCTCCTCCTCAACCTCCTCTCTGCTTCATCTCCTGCTCAACCTCCTCTCTGCTTCATCTCCTCCTCAACCTCCTCTCTGCTTCATCTCTTCCTCAACCTCCTCTCTGCTTCATCTCCTCCTCAACCTCCTCTCTGCTTCATCTCCTTATCCCCATTTTCCCTTATCTTCACACCTTGATCTCTCCTTTATGTTCTCCCCCTTCTTTCTTCATCACCCCTTCTCCTCATCTCATCCCACTATTTATCCTCCTCTCTCAAATACACGGGCAACGCATGGACGCAGAGGATTCCGCACCCGTCTTTAATCCTACCCGGAGCTCTGAGGCTAAAGTTAGAAGGCAACACACACAAGCGAATGACGACAGTCCCAGCGGCTACAGTCATAACGGACCGCAAACTTCCTGAATATTTGACGCAGTTGCAACTCGCAATCCCTAACTGTTGCGGCCGTGTTCGAAACGCTCATTGTGGAAGGGGAACATACAACGATGTAATTTTTCAAATAAAAATCTACGAGTACTCATAATAATATGGTATTAAAACTCTCAACTTCACTTTGTCAACCGGATAAAAAAATTAATTTAATAAAAAGAAAAGAAAAAAAAACGTTGTGGCTCGGGGGATTCGAACTATTGAAGCTTATATCAAACAATTGTCTTCTTTCTCACACTTCTCCTTCATAACAAGCTATTTGTACATGTAAATTTTTTGCGTTAACTTACCAACATATTGACATTCTATTAGTATTATAACTAGCTAACTTTTCATCTTATCTAGGAACTTTTGCTGAAATTTTTGAATCCGCCTCTGCCTTAGGGCCCTTGGTCGGAATTGATGGGATGGTCCCTTGCTTGCTTCCGGAGAGTAAATTAGTTTTTTTCCCTCAACGTGGTCATACGCAGTTTGTACTGTTTTTTGACAATAAATTTATTATTATTCATTTCATGTACTCAACGAAATACCATTTTTGTAACCAGTACGAATGATGCATGTTCAATTATTCAATAATTTCAGCAAAAACCTACTCGTAATTTTGTATTCCATGTACAATATCGAAAGGAAAAGCATTTTAATCAATTATCAGCAAAAATGAATCATGTATGCAAATACAAAACTCTTAAAAATAATGGATGTAAAGTTATAGTAAAATTTGTCTGATGTACTTTATTCCCTTATTGTTGAAATTTATCGTTGACTTAATCATATCCGTAGATACAATTCCTGTTATTGTGTTTTGATTTTACGTGGCATGCGTGTCATTTTTTTGTGTGGGGGGGGGGCGGTTTTACGGCACGTCGACATCAAAGGTCATTGGAGCCCTAAAAACTTGTACAGGTAGGGAAAATGCAGTTACGCACTAGGGAGAGCCAACATGACTCTCCCCTAACCACTAAAAACCCTTCTGAATTACAGCATACCGATAATATATCACAAAACATACACCAAAACATTGAGGATAAAAAATGAGAGGGGGTTCAAAAATGAGGAAAATGAAAGATACCCTAGCCCTAATGGCGTCGGGATCGAAAAGGACAAGAAGTGACCAAGGAAGATCAGGAAAGAGAAAGGAAGGAGTCTAGCACAAGTGGAAATAATGCCAGACCCAGCTTAGGGCCCCGTGTTTGCCAAACACGTACTTACAAGATGTGTGTCCCCTGCGGGGCATGAATGTCAAGATTGCGTTGGTATGCATGCCATGATTTGGCCCAGGGTCACAGATACATCAAACCTCATGCCTGTGGGTCCTGTGATCAGAATTCATGGATCGGTCTGGATTATGCTTGTGGAGGGAAAATTAGTTCATTGATATTCTCCATCCTGTTGTGGGTCTCAGACAAAACTTTTAAAATGACTCTAAATTTGCGATTTATTATTACAATATACTGCCGCCCCTACGCAAGATGGGCTCTAATGACCCTGACGTTGGCGAGCCCTAAAGCCCCAAGAAATAAAGAAGAAATTTATGCAAGTGCCTACTGAATTTGTATACAAAATCCACCTCCACCCGAAGAAACACCCCAGCCAGGATGGATCCACAGAATTAATGTGATAGGTTTCGATCTGGTGAAAATGGCGACGAGCCTGGAATCGAAGTCGGGACTCCTGCTTCGAAGAAAGGGGTGTTAACCACTACACCACCAGCAGGAGTCCCGGCTTCGATTCCCGGTTCTTCGCCATTTTCACCAGATCGAAAGCTACCACATATATTCTCCACGTATAGGGTACATGGAAAAAATATATGCATTCAGAATTAATGTACACAACCGTGCCAACATTGAGTACAGATAAAACTAAACTTACATAAATAATAAGAAAACAAAAGAATAGACGAAGATAGTTTCGAAGTTTATTTATTTTCAGAGTACTAGATCAACTGACGTCTTTAATATTTAAAGAATTTACTTATTCTGGATTTTATAAAGAAAACTGTTAGTCCTGAAATCCTAACTCCCCTACACACGAGAAACCAAATAGCAATGGAAATACATTTCCCGTTATGAGACCAAATAAATACACAATAATGAAATGAGCCTTAACTCCTTTTCCCTTGTCGGAGATGAAGGATGGTATGATGCCTCTTTTTGTCATGGCAGGGAAATTACAGGGGTGCCGGATGCCCTTCCTGCCGCACCTTCCCAAGACATATGATGAATGAGAGTGAGTGACATGGGGGAATGATTATGAGTGAATGTTGCGGTGGAATGATAGGCAAGGTAAACGGGAGAACCCCGAGTAAACCTGTTGCGAACACCGCTTCGTCCACCTCGAATTCTACTTGGATCGGACAGGGTTTGAACCCGCGTCCCCAGAGGTAGAAGGCGAGTTAGGCACTACGCCACGTGCCGCCCACCAAATAAACACAATGTTTTTGTATATAAACATTTCAATCTGTGGAATTTTTGTTTACATTGCGCTTTCAGTCCTGTTATTCTCGAGGTACAGAAGAGTTGAAAGTAAACAAACCGCTGTTGTACGTTGTAACAATAAAAAGAAGAAAACTAAATTGAAAGTGGAGCTGATTTGAATGGGTGTATTTTGTCTGAGGAATCTTCACTTATCCGTTTTGATTAAGATTATTTCGTGCGTAACTTAATCTTCTTCCATTCATGAAAACGTTGTTTGGCTCGTTGGGGGTAGACGTTGTTTTATTTTACAGGAAGCAACAATAGACTAGCAAAAAATTGAAACTAAAGGAAAAGAAATGTTTGATGGAGACAGAGACGATGCAAACCGACGTCTCAAAAATATATTACGAGGCAGATTTAGTGATAGAAAGAAATGAAAATTTACTTGGAAGACTAAAAACATGGATAAAAATTTATATATTATGTGATTTCGAGCTTCTTCATTGTGGGAAAAATATGAAAAGTAGTAGTTTATTCATAAAAGCAGTTAAAAAATGTGAATGAAAATGAGCAGAAAAATATAATTTCGTTCCGGATTCAAGCAAGGAATCCCAACAATTGCGATTCAAGAGCGCACATGAAATCCGGATAACCCAGTTCGAAATGGTACTACTACCGTTCCTTGGCTGAGTACATACGAAAATGAATAATATGAAAATAAAACGAAAATTCATTCAGAATCATTCACGATCTGATATATAATTTCATTATTTATACATCGATTACGCTATTAGGTTTTGATTTCTTCGTTTTTGTTTGAATAAATCCAGATAACAATAAACTAAAAGAGTTATTGCGAAAGCAGAGTAAAGTGCAGTAATTATTATTGGAGTATAAGAGCGGGAAAAAATAAAAAGATGCTGTGCACAAGTCGCAAAGCGAAGAGAAGTTCCACCGATGACTGAGTTAACTCATGTATCCCTTCGAGATCATTCTGGATGAATACTCTACGGTATACACACTGACGTTTGTATCTATTTAGAGATTGCTTGTCTAACAGTCGACCCAGCGTTGGCGCAGGTGGCAGTGTTGTCGCTCATCACTAAGTCATCACAGGTTCGGTTCCCAATGGGGCCAGAAAATTTGTAGCTTTTCACTTTAATGTCCCAGTTCATATATCTTTGACGATTGAAAAGCTATTCCTTCTTCTCCTAGTATCAATAACTCTAACTATTACTAACTACTTCTACTAACCCCTCCACGTGGGCCAACTTGTTGATAACCCCAGCTAAGCGGTCCACTTACTAACAATGACCTACCACACAACTTCTATCGCTCCATGTAGATAAGCTTGGATAGCACGCTACATTTCCCATTTACAAATACAACAATATAAAGACAAGTAGTGAATTGATGTGAAACAACACAACCATTAATTGACATTTTCTAAAACGTTGCGCTACTGAATTTCCAAAGGAAAACTCTTTTCTCGTATGATTGAATTGCGTATAACGAACTTAAATACTGCTCGGTTCCATTTAAGGACTCCGCAATAGCTATAGCTCTGCTAATGTCCTCTGTTTGAATGATACAATATTTCTTGACCAATAACAAATATTTAATATTCCCTGATCTTGAGGATTCATTTAAATGCTTGTGAGAATACGCTTTGTATCTTAAGAAGAATTTAAAAAAGAAGATATTTCCTCGTCTACTAGCACAACGTTCTTTTATTGCAATGATAGTACTTTCACCAGCTAAGTTGGTATTTCAGTATAAAATAAAATACAATAATATAAACAATGTGTTAAGGATATAAAGCAGAAAAATTAATTAAGATTATTCAGTTACTTGATTTGAAATTAAAGCGGATATATATAAAAGTTTTTAAAATGTTTTGAAAACAGAGCAGCAGAATTATTGAAGAATAAATCAACAAATGTAGAAGAAATTAAAAAATATAAATAAGTCAGATGGAAGTACTTGACAAGGGCAACTATAATGAGGGGACATTGTTCAAATACCTCAAAACCAACCCCAGTATTGACCGGGAAACTCCAAGGAGAAATTGGTTATTACAAGATTTGTTGTTAAAGGAGCGGGTGAAAAGGCATAGGTGGTTGGTAAAATGTGATTACTTGCTATCATTGTGTGAAGATTAAACGTTCTTTGATTTTCAACTTGTACAACTGGACAAAACATCTTTCATTTATTCTTGGGTGGTGGCACTTCACGTTAGTCAAGCCCAACCGGTGGCAGTGTTGTCGCTTCTCAATAAGTCATCCCGGGTTCGATTCCCGATGGGGCTTTTCACGTTAATGCCCCAGTTCATAAAGCTGTGACTACTGAAAAGCAAAACTTCCTTCCTCTATCCAGCTCCTCCTAGTATCAATAACTAACCACTTCTACTAACCCCTCCACGTGGGTCAAGTTGTTGGTAAACCCAGCTAAACGGCCCACCTACTAACAATAACCCCTACCACCCAACTCATACCTCATATCGCTCCATGTAGGTAAGCTTCAATAGCACGCTACATTTCCCATTTACATATTCTACAATAACAAATAGCTAAACAATGTATTGTGTGACATTTTAGATAATTCTATTTAGATATTCTATTTTAGATAATTCTTTCCCTCTTCAAGTTCTCCTGTGACTCTTTCTCTCTCTCTCTCTCTCTCTTTTTTTTTCCCTTCTCCACTCCCTCTCTCCTCAAATTCTCCTTCAAATTTTCAGACCTTCGTCATACTCCCTCTCTCCGTTACATCCCTAAAATGAGTGCCTAAGTCGCTGGTTTCCAGTGGACATGGTGCTCACATTTTTGTTTTAGGAGTCCGTGTAATCATTTATACCGTGAGACCATCCACGATGAGCACCATCTGGTGCAGGCGAGGATCAACGAAGACACCCACGAGATGCATGTAGATAAGCTTCAATAGCACGCTACATTTCCCATTTACAAATACAACAATACAAAAACGTTACTGAAATCACTGAAATGTTCAATTGTTTCCTTTATTTTTATTCTAATTGTTAGAAACACACAACAATATGAATGACAATGCTGAAGAAACATGTTTTAATTTTTTGTCTATCAGCTAATAATACAGCATTAACAATAACCAGGAACTCGCTTGACTCGTCTGAACGGCACAAGAGCATTAAGTACAAAGATGGCGGCGGAGACCAACAGTTTCGTGATTGATGCATCTGTCCTCGGAGAAAATCAAATATTCTTCTCAGATGTCCGGTGACCCATAGATATAAAAATGATGTAAAAAATACTACGAAGGAAAATTTACTACAAATAAAAGTAAACTATCATTTTTTTTATTTAAAAGGTGGTTTTATTTTGTAAACTATTGTTTTCTCCACAAGACGCAATGAATTTGAGCATCAATTGTAATTGAAAATATACAATTTAAATGGCCGGCGAGGTATATTTTTCAAGTTGAAATCACAAAAAGTACATTATATATGCCGATTTAAGGTATTTTAGTGATTTAATTCTACCTACGCTATAACTACCTTAAAATGAAAACTAGAATCATCTCACCGATATCCAACAACGCTATTTGCTCTTCGTTATCAACATTTGAAATTGTGAAAGTTCAAATCCTTCCATTGTCCGACCGAATCACGAGGGGTAACACTGTAAAACTAATTTCCTCACGTTTCGCCAGCGAAGCAGAACCTGAGGTTTCTACTCCCGCGGAGAACGGGGATGTGGCGAAGACAAAGACAACGCGTGCGGTGCTAGATAGAATACTCCAACACTTAGCCCTCGTCTCTCCAGAAACCCAATTAATATTACAACGGTTCAGGGCAGTCGCTAACAGATTAGCGGAGCACAGAATCTTCCGCACTGCCCGGTGGGCGTGCATTATTTCTCCTTGATTAAGGTAGTCCTAGCGTAGATCAAATTTAATCACTCAATCATCTTAAATCAGCGTAAAAACAGCGTAACATGTACGTATCGTGGAGTAAACTTGAAAAGCATATCTCACCGGCCATTTAAATGAAACTGACGAGGATTTATTCATCACTGTAAGTGCATGATTGGTATTAATATTTAAATGAAGCAAGCATGTTCTGGTATGAATTCCCCACAAAATATTATTAGATAAGAGAACGTAAAACTAAATACACTATAAGAAATTATGTATACGCAGATTCAATTTAAAAGGCACAGATCATTTAATGTGAGCAGACTGAGAACGAGAAACATACATAACATGGTACATGAAATAATATACATGGTCTTTCTGTCATAGGATGATTGAAACAGTTAAATGAGTTTAAATCAATTCCTGATAGGACATAAATCAATGTAGATTACTCACATGCAGTACATACATAAATTCGGTGGAAATTTGAGAAAGTCACTGAATAATAACACTTGGTTCGAATAATAATTCGGCGAGTAAATAGTTCTGACGCCGAGTTGAACTTAGCACCGATTTTAAACGTTGATAGTGTACGTGGGCATTGAGAACCCGTACTAGCACGCGATGTCACTCCCGTGAGGAAAAGCGGTAGACAGATGTCACTCGTAGTAGCTCGCAGTATACTGACATTCTAGTTTCTAAATCAACAAGTCCCGTTGCTAGGTTCTAACAGTCGACCAGGTCTCCTTGTAACGATGGGAGTCAAGTTCGTGGGAGTTGGCTTTGGTGACTATTAGTGAATGTCACTATGTATCGTGTCGCTACAAAACAGTGGCAATTATCATTGATGTTGAAATACATTGCGTCTTATGGAAAAAACACTTATTTACAAAATAAGATAAACTTTTAAATCACGAAAGTGATGAAAGTTTACTTTGATTTGTAGTAAATTTTCCGTAGTATATTTTACATCACTTTCATCTATAGGTCACCGGGCATATCTATAGGGCAAACGTTGCGCTTGGCCGCCATGTTTTCATATGCTCTTGTACATTACAAACGAGTCAAGCGTGTTCCTGAATATTGTTTGTACTATATTATTAACTGATAGATAGAAATTAAATCATGTTTTTTCTTCATTATTATTTATATCGTAATGTTTATGACAATTAAAATAATAATAAAGAAAACAATTATACAATTTGGTGATTTGACTAACTTGGAATGATAGTCCCAACTCAAGGAAACGCCAAAGTCAAGATTATCCCATCTTCATACTAGTAAACATAACTTTATCTTTCTAAAACGCCAAATCAAAAAGAAATCACTGCTTGACTTATTTTTATTCCTTTCTGAGTTTTTTTTTTAATTTTTACTAATTTGTTTCGCTACGTGTCAATTTTTATTTTCAAGTTCCACAAATATTGAAATCAAATTATACCAGAATTCTGGCGGAGGTGACACCATCTTCAACAGTCCAAAGGAATGTATTTCAAGAATTTGTGGACATTTAAAATTTTCAGAAGTTGCAGCATTTCGGAGAGAGAACAATTTCAGGTATAAGAGTTCTTTTTTGTTTTTTCAAAAATTATAAAAATATGGAAAATGACATCATCACCTGATTTTTCACTTCCTTCAAAACAAATTAATTTTGATAGCACGATTGAAAACCTGATAATATAACATTAATGCTAAAGAATTTTTACGAAGCAGAAATATTTCAGTATTGTACAGAATGTTCCAGAACTTCACGTAAGAGTTTGGCGTTCAACACCAACAAATTACAACAGTTGTTCCAAGTTAACATTACCAGCGATACAGGCGCGAGACTAAGTATAACTAAGTATAAAAATCCATGCGAGATCGTTGTTATTGGGCATAACTTTGAACGCATGTTGTTGTTTCTTATTAAGTGCTTTTGTCTCACACAGTGTGTTCCTATTCCATCATTTTGTCTCCTTCCTGTGACATTTCCGGGTTTCTTTGTGATTCTGGTTTCTATTTATGTGCTCCATCATCCCAAGAAATTTTTACACGGAGTTCTGAAACATGCTGTATTCAAACATACATACATATCATAGCACTTTTTCGACATACCAAGATTAATGAAATGAATCTTTTTAATAAATTGTACAAAATTTCGGTCTCCTTTATTTCTGTTTATTTTAATATTTTTCTACTAATTAATTATAGTTGAATGTCTAGTGTAAAAACGTACACTATTGACTAAACATTTCACGATGCATAATCCTACAGAGCGGCGTTGTGAAGTTCAGCTCCTGCATTATTAGCCTTAAATTCTTTTGACACTTTTAATAAATCATGAACAATTTTGAGGAAAACATTTGTTCCTGTCTTTTCTTTCGAACGGTTGTTTTCTTTTCTCGTGTTGTCGTCCTGTTTGCGTTATTGGTCAAATTCAGTAAGAAAGATAAAAAATAGGTATTGTTATTGGAATCTCAGGAATTTTTACTTCGTTTAGATGCAAAAATCATTTGATTATAAGTACAGATGTATATTCAGTACATCTAGTGGTATCTCAGTGGAAACTACGAACATACCACTCCACATTCTACTCGGACATTCTTATCTTCGACACTAAGAAGATTGACCTACTCTCTCAAGAACAGCCCTCGCACAGTTGAGCCTTTTCCTCATCGTCATGTGCCAAATCCTCTTATCCTCGCCGTTTCGTGCGCCAGGTGAGGATGGGAGACTCTTCTCCATTCTCCAATCCCTAACCTTCCGAAGCTTTCCGTGAATTCTTCTCGTAATTCCGCCAGTCGAATAATTAATGGAAAGCTATCCAAAAGTTCCACGACTGCTGCTTGAGCCCTTGCAGCGACGTTAATTATGAATATTCACTCCATAATGGATTCCAGGTCAATGTTCGATACCAATCGATAATCCACACTTTTCTCCCTTTTTTTAATTGAATGCAATGAATTTTTCATTTCACAACAATCTTGCTCAAATATAAATTTTCAAATTTTCACGAAGTACCTGAAAGGGAACGTAGGAATAGCTTAATTTATCAACGCGGAAAAATTTGTTCCTTTTATAACAAAAACATTTGTGAAATATAACATCACATCGGGAGATCTATGGAGATATAGCAATGCCATACCTTCTTTCAACGAAATTTAGAAGAACTTACAAATAAAAAAATTAGGTCCCGTCACAATGAGATGTATCAAAGCGGTTGCGGCTACGTGCTCAACCAAGGAAAGTTTGGTATTTTGAAATTACTGATCATGTAACAACATGATGTTATATATTGTTTTCTTTTTCTCTAATTCTTCGTAATTCAAATTCATAAACACGCTGAACTGTTAATTTTAAAATAAACTAAAATGTTTTTCTCAGAAATTTTGGCAAATGAAAACCACAGTTAATCGAGACACTTTATTTAATGAATTATGTACATAAACATGCAGACATATGTGTAGAATATAACGTTATCAAGGGATGAAATATGTCTTCGTTTCTTGCAGTTTGAAATGATTTTCCTTACTTCGTTTCTAATATTTCTCAAATTCAATACGTACTGGAAGTCAAAATTTTATTTGTACCTGAGGTTCCCAGTCTCGTTTTGAGGAACGTACGTACAACTGTGTAAATAGTAGGAAATAGTTGGATTTATATATGATAATACATTTACTGTCAAAATAGCAGTACAAATTGCGTATGACAACGTGAAGGACAATTAACTAATTTATTCTATAGTAGAAATTGTAGTTGAAATTATTTTTTTCGACGGAAGAGTGAGCACCACGATCTTAAAATTACTTTTTTTAAACACACTGCATAAAAGTCCACAAGTATTGTTAGTGTTTTTGGTATGCACTGTGGAATATATAGAACACATTAATTGGATTTACATTGAACCATAATAATTTGCTTTGTTTTTTTTTAAAGTTTCATCAGTAGTTTATCGGACGATTTTCGACGGAAAATGAAGTATCAATGTACCTCACTTTTACACCGCATTTAATTACATGCGAGCCTCGATTTTTCTTATGAAATAAAACCAAGAGTACATTATTTCAAGATCATTCCACATAGGTAGTCGTCTCATGTCTTCCCTGCGAAGGCCAAGCGGTCAGGGTCTTTTCAAGTGCAAGAGCGGAGTTGTTTATCTTGGTTAAGAGGTCGACAACGACCCACGGCAGTTAGCGGCGGTAGAGAGGAACAGAACGCAATGCTGTTGACGGTTGGTTGGAAGGTAAAAGAAAAAGTAAATCTAATGTACGTAAAGCTGATCGTACTGATACTGACGTAAATAATGAAGCACTTGATGAAGATTGGGGAATGAAATTGACTCACGTCCCAGAATTTCAACTCCTTGAGTTTCAAAAGAGAAAAAAATTCATTCATTCCAAAAATCATGAATTTGAAAACAAAATTTCTTCATAAGGAAATTTTCTATTTAATATTTCGAAAAATCATGAATTTTGATTTAAAAAACATTTCTTCGTGAAGAAATTTTTAACGCTCATAAACGTTTAAATTTTTTAAAAATATATGAAAAGTGGCACAAGATAGTGAAAAGTCTCTAGTCTGCAACATTCTGTCGAATTTAGGTTGCTTAATTTTCGTTTTGAAAAAATTAAAGCGAAAATTAATTTACAGTTTCCGTACTTTTTACATAACTCCATAAATTATGTAAATGTCATCATTAAACGCACGACAATTAACTCATGACGTAAAAGAAGGAATTAAATTTTTTTAAAAACTTTTTCGTGTCTCATGGACATTTAAAAAAGGCCTGAATCCTGGGATTTTTTTCTTCCCTGACAACCGAAATCTCACCCGATGTTTCAACGGTCTATCGATTGCCACTGAAATTAGGAAATAAAATTTCATTTTGAAAATCACGTTCTTTGTAAAACATTGAAGGCTAGCTAATCATAACGCAATTGACCTTTTCTTCGTTGGCCATTCACTTAGTAGAACTCTGTAGCGGATTGAAAAAATTCCAAAGCCAGATTTCGACGGAAATATCCGTTTTGGGTATCCCTGACTCAGAAAAAGTGGATTTTGGCATAACGTCCGTCCGTCTGTCCGTCTGTGCGCTGCGATTCTGAGTAAACGAATGTATCAATTTCATTCGCATTTCGTATTTACGGTAGAATTTACTTGTTGTCGATGCACGTGATCTATTTTTCTTACTTTAAAACTAAGGGTACTTCACATGGAGGTCAAAGTACTCTTTTGAATGTTTCTCAAAAACGGTTCCAACGATTTTGCTTAAATTTTCTGCACTTCAAGTACAATTAGTATGCATTACATCCGCATTAGCGGTATTTCGCTTGAAAGTTTGGTATAGACGCAGTAAAATAATTTCTGTCTGCTACACTTACACATTAGTTTACTGATGCTTGAATAATATTTAGCAGTGTAAATGGACGAAACAGACGTAGAATACATATTTCGTAAACTGAAATGATACATATGATAATGATAAAATACATAGGAGGGCAGCAAACGCACTGCAGATAGGGAAATACATCAATTTCTGTCTACAACGAAATTACATTTACATAACACTTTTACGATGTTTTTTTTGTCACTATGCTGCAGATGAAGAACCGTATATGGGAAAGTATGTGCGAGGGTTTTGCACCACTCGTTTCTTACTGTTACCGAAAACTTTTTAATTTTAAAAATGTTTATAGAGGTTACCGGACATACTGCTTAATTCTTTATACACCGTTTTCGACACGTACTCCCCAGTCAACTACGTCATGGACATACAGACTAATTGCAAATGAGTCAAGTGAGTTCACAATTCGTGATACTTTCTTCATAGATAACGTTATTGTTACGTTGTCAATTCTCGTTCATTTCTATGATTAATTTTAGTTCATAAATTCTAAGGTTATAGAAAATTCATGACACAAAGTTATGTAACCATTCATAAAGAAGATAATTTGAATTATTCGACTAGCATTACACGTTAGAACCATGCGGCTGTGTGAATTAGTAAATAATTTTATTTCAAGTTTCGATACAAGAAAATACTGTAGATGTAACTTTATGAAAACTTACTGAATCATGCTACATTTATAAAATATTAATGTGTCATGCTTTTATAATGTTAAATGTAATGTTTTTGAAAACTATTATTTGAGGTGCACAAAGTAGTAGACCTACGAACAATGATGTTAGGAACACTTAAATGTGAAATTAAACCATGAGCTAATTGTAAAATCATATATTACTCACAAATGTTTACTACCGGATCTGGTAGTCTTGAAATAAGTTGATTTTATTTGCATAAAAACGCAGTTAGAACCTTGTAACTTTATTTGTTGGGTTTTTATCCAACAAATATCATCCTAAGTCAGATCTCAGTTGGAACAGCCTTCAGCAAGCTTCAACTGAATTTTTATGATTTTGTTAGATTGAACATGATGAAATCAAGGTCTCGATTAGTAAAAAGTTGAGGGAATGTGCACTACAAGATACAAAATGTACTTGAGGACGCATATTACAAATTCTCCTTTGAACTCTTACAACCATTGTCATTACCTTGTCCTCTCATAATGTTGAACTGATATTCTAGATTTGAGAAAGAAATGTATTTGTGAGAACTACTTCTGTTGTATCATGGAATAAATTCATTAAAATGGTCTTAAGACACATGATTTTCCCCTTACAATCTATGATGTATATGTCCACTGAAGGAAAGTGTTGAATAAATTTTTATGTTCAAATAAAGCCCAGTTGAATTGAATGGAATTATTTGTCAATTTATGTATATTTATAATAAGTTTTTACTTTTTTAACAAAGCAATGCTACTAAATAATTTTCATTTTTTTGTGAGGATTTATAAATTTACATATGTATAGATGCTTGTAATATTTTTGTGGGGCTTTACGGCTCGTCGACATCGAGGTCATTAGAGCCCTAAAATTTTGTACAGGTAGGGAAAATGTAGTTACGCACTAAGGAGAGTCAACATGACTCTCTCCGCGTGTGGAACTCGCCGAACGAATCAACCATACCCACTAAAAACCCTCCTGAATTATAATACATCAAGAGGAAAATGAAAGATACCCTAGCGGTAATAGCGTCGGGATCGAAAAGAACAAGAGGTGACCAAGGGAGTTCAGGAAAGAGAAAGGAAGGAGCCTTGCACAAGTATGTTTGTAGTACATATAAAAGAATAAGTATTTTGTTTTTCATTTCGTAACCCATATTTTTCGACCCCACAGCGATATAAGCGCATGCATGTGCTGGAGATATAAGCTAGGTATCACGTCTACTTGCCGAGCTGTTCCGTGCACGAAAAAGTAGCCAGGAGCGCTACTTCCGTACTTGTGGGCGCTGTCTCTCGGTCAACTACGAAAAGTAGAAGTACTGACTACGGAAGTAGAGGGTCGAAAACCATCCACGTCAAGTAGTCGGCACGACTACTTCCTAGTTGGAGTGACTATTTTTCTCCGTGAAGAATGATCCTATTCATTCGAACAAAATGTTTGCTTTCCACGGATCTCAAATAGTCAATAATATAATGGTACAGGTTTTATGTAGAATAACACTTAACTAATTAGTTGATACAGAATTGCATTCAGGTCCTTACCATTTCATTTCATGATCATCCGTTTTAATTATAGGTGAACGCTACAAATAATTCTTATTAATTTTTTTTTTTTGGTGCTTCTGTATTTTTCGAAACAATAATTAAAAAATCCATTGCCGCAACTCTCGTCGAGGCGTGAACTTGCACTCTCCCGCCGCGCGAGTGGATAATCAAATTTCGCTCCAAAATGGAGGGGCTGTGAGTGGAGAGTAGGCACAGACGGACAGCGGCGCTGCTATAGTCTGTCGGCGATGTGCAGAGTAGTGGTTGCGAAACCGGGAGGCGGAGGATTAGGGTAGGGGGTTCGAAAGGTTTGTATTGAGGTTTGGAAATGTGAGAGGGTGGGTTGTTGAAGGGATGGAATTAATGGTATTGAGAGTGTAATTACAGTGACATTGATTGGTTGGGGATGATCTCTCGTGGTGGTGGATATATAAGAGTTATACAGGTAAGAGGAAAGCATTGATAGGTTTTGAATTGCTTTATGGGCTAATTTCCCCATGGATGTTGAAACAAGTTTTTTGTTATTGCTGACTGTGACTACGAGAAAGTCACGAAGTAGTCATATTTATTTTATTGGATTTTAAAAATTCAAGAGCAAATGATTCCCTTTATGGAGGTATACTGGCCCTTCGCAAACAAGTCGACTAAAACTTAGATTTAACAAAAAAGTTGTGCGTCGTTAACATTCATGGAATAATTGAAAACACAATAACTAAGGATAAAAAGAATTTTAACAATGAAAATAATAAATATTCCGTATTTTTAAAATTATTATTATACATAATATAAGATTAAGTAATATTCTCTTAAATTGCGATTAACCATACCGCCAGGTAAGAGATTAACAGATGTTGTACTGAAAGAAAATGATTAAGTATTTTTCAATAATTTATTAAAGAAAATGTTTAAATAATGAAACAGGACTCTCAGTATTTCCCCTTCTGCGACAAATGTTAATATATTATTTTATTTATTTATTTATTTTATGTACTCGTATTTTGGCAAAAGGAGGTTCAGGCCATGAGACCTGCTCTTCCACCTACCAGTGGGACCTGGGAGAGAGATTGGGAAGGAGAGATGTTGGGTTGCCAGGGAACTTATGGTACCGAACCGACATTTCTCTGGAGTAGATGAGGAAAACCCCCAGCAGGGTTCGAACCCACACTCTACCGCGAACATGGTAGCAAAGACGTTAACACTAGACCACCGCTGTCGGTAATATAATATATATAAAAAAACGTCACTTTTTTTTCTCTTCCTCTTCTTTCCTTATTCATAGATATGAGATTGTATTTGTCTCTGCACATCAGAACCCTTTTACTCTACGTTCCTTCCTTACTTCATCAATCTCCGTCTGGATGCAAAGTACACCCTCCGTAGGGAAACATCTTCACTTTCTGTGAACTGTTCTCTTTTGCGGTTTGCTTCGAGATCACACTCCACTGTATGGAAAGCGACCCTTTCCGCTCACATTTCAACCCCCACCTTCTTCGACTTTCACCCCCTACTCCACCCTTAGAGACGAAGCGTCACCCCCGGCGCCGGGAAGCACTTCGCTGTTGAGGAGAAGCGGCGGGCAGCGGCGGAGACAACTCTCCGAGAAGTTGGCTACCGGGCTCTCCAAAGAGAACTTCTCTTTTGATGTGCTACCTCCACGTTGAATATGGCCACCGAGATCTTTTCTTCTTCTTCTTCTTCTTCTTCTGCTGGTGATGACGAACTTAAGGGGGAACACGATTCGATTGACGAAGTGATGGAGGAGTGACACTACCACATCAAATAAGAGACCGTTCTATAAATCAATTCTGGTCTTCACAACGTTTTAATTAGATTAAAGAACATCTTACAAGAGAAGGTTCATTTTTTATTGCAAACAATGAATTGCCTCTTTCTCTAAATTTGTGTATTTTTCCTGATTTTGTTACAGCCATGTGGTTCTCATTGTTAGTTGGACTAACTATTTAAAATTAATGGAGCAATGTTTGCATGAATGTATCGGATTTTTTGATATTTTTTTTTCTCGAGGACTAGTCTTGACGGTGTTAATACATTATTAGGAAATGTAAACGACTTAGTATGGTCTTATCTTCATAATTTTCAATATTATTTAACTAAATATTTATTTTGACAAAAGTTCATTGTTTCTATTGCCAATGAGAAAACGAAAATTTTGAAAGGTTTTGTGAAACAAAATGAAAGAATAAATTGTTAGTATTTGTATACACCGCTCGTGTACTAACTGCAATCTAACTACAAGAGAAACCAACAAAATCTTGAATTATCTCTTTGAGCTGAGCACAACGGAATAACAAACAGGAAATTATATGGATGGTAGTAGCAATGCGAAATTATAATTTGTTTAATAGTTACGTAATTTTAAATCGAGAGAATCTCATTTTAAAATTTCATCCCGGATTTTCAAAGATTAAAGAGCCTCTCGAAAAAAGGTTATTAATTCCTGCCCACATATTATTTATGTATTCTTGAGGATTGGTGTTTTTAATGTTCAAGGACTCGTAATTCGAGAACCTTGCTCTCACTCGATTATCATTTGTGTCTCCACTATTACGTTCTACGAGTAAACGCAGGAGGGCACAAACATTTGGAATAACAAACACATTGAAGTCCACAACGTCGGTAAATTATTAATGATATTGAAATGAAAAATCCTCGAGAACAGAAAACTATTTAAAGGACGTTCTCTCTCTCTCTCTCTCTCTCTCTCTCTCTCTCCGTCCCCGCAGAGAAGTTTCCGCGAGCTCTTCTCCGGTCCAAAGAACACAGACGGAGGCACGTGATCGAGAGCGATATCGGCGGGCCTTGCTCCGGGGACTCCCCACGGTGAGCTTCACTCGCCTTATCTCCGAACAACACCCACTCCATCTGGTGACCGGAGAGGAAACCAGAGCTGTCCTTTGCCTGCCTTATCGTAGGTCTCGGATCCGACGAAGAACAACGAGGGAGGAAATTTAAGTTATCAACGCCGCCATAAATCAATTAATCTAATCGTTTCGTTAGGGCCAGAAGATTCACTACGCCTATGCACGTGGACAAATTATAATCTACACTACTTTGTTAGTTCCGTAAATATTTTGTAAAAAAAAAATTAAACAAAAATCATGACCATGTGCCAAACACACTGAAACATGGCAAGATAATATTGATAGTGAAAATGTTCAATTTTATTGAGAAGCCGAGATAAAGGTTACAATGTAGCCATGCTTATGAATTATGTAAGACAACACTTATCTATAAAACATACCACACATCCGTCAAAAGAAATGTATATCGAAAACTGTGCGACGTAGAGGACAGCGATTTAGCAATTTGTACACTGGAATAACTGACCAATCAAAATGCTTCTGTGAATATTTTCAATTTTTTTGAATTTTAACAAACCAGAAGTATGAGCTGTCCAGAAATAGGCTTCTATTCCCAACAAATTCAAAATCAAATCTCAAGTCTGGTTTAGATACGTCTAATTGTTCGTGAGTTGTCGGGAGAACAAAAAATCCTTCATATACATGTATAAATACATTGGACATCATCGTCAAAATTAGAAAATACTGACGTGGAACCAATTCGTAAAGATAGAACCCAAAGTTTTCTCAAAAAGATCCCATTTTTCGATCGATACTTTCCTTTTACACACGCCGCGTAATTCGAAAAGTAAAAAATTTGCTTTTCGCTGTGTAGTTAACACGCGTGGCAAAAAAGACACTGCAAGGTCATATTGTGAGTAGGTTTAGTTTAAAACGAGAACATGAAAGTGCACTTTTCTCCAAGTCGTCTTCTTATTTAGCAAGAGGAGATATGGGTAAATACGCAGAGTGCACAGAAGAAAAAGTTTGCTTAAGGCGGAGCATCGCCCTAACGTCCTTGTTGCTTAGATTCAGTGACTCACTTCCAACATGCGGTCTCATCGCGTCGAGACAGATGCGAATAACGCCCATTGACTAATGTTTTGATTTTTTCAAAAATGGATTACATGAGGTGCGTTGTCTATGTAAATAAAAATTAATTGCTGTTCGTTGGTAAGCGCATCAGATGAGAACGACTGGACCGAATTGACTAATTTCTTTCACCAAATGTTGCCCAAACGTTGCCCGGAAAATTGGAAAATTTGCGAAAAACTGAAACATTGCAATGAACGAAATGGTGATGTCACAGCAAAGCAATCGGAACAAAGAATATATTTATTTTTATTGTTTATTTGGACATCGATGACATTTGGATGTCATGAAATTCTGATAATTCAAATGTGACTTAAATTTTGGAACAAAACAGCGTGGTTCTATGTCAATCACATCCCAGGCACATCACACATTTCCAGCATTTCAACGGTGTACTGCCGATGGAATTCATCTCGCATGTAAAATTTCCCATTGACGTACTTCTGAATCACCTCTTCAAATTGAATATCCACAATCGTTAATAGATACAATGATCACTCAGAAATGTGTTTCTTCTCATTTTTACTTTGTTTACACATTTTAAATAGCTTTCCACAATTTCACAGAACGATCGCAAACAAATTTAATGAAATATGGACAGGACAACGTCTGTCGGATCAACTAGTTTTCAAATAAATCCAAGTCCAATCCTTCTTCGATAAAATATTAATTTTGATTCACTCAACAGATGGCACCATTAACTTCTTTTCAGTATGTCTAGATTACATAGGAACATGAAAATGACAGAAAAAGATTTGAAGTGTGCTCCACTATACTTAACAATGCAGTACACTCTCGATAGTCCGATATTTGTTAGACCGACACGTTTGATAATCCGACAAGTTGACTGGATTGACCTTTTTTTTTGTATGTACTTTTTTCACGTTTATTTGCAATTATCTCGTACTGTATATTGTTTATGACCAGTTACTGTAAATAAAACCTGTGAGAGAAATGATACCTTATCTTTATTCCTAACTTATATATAATGAGTTTAGGTGAGTTTATCCTCACCCAGTAGGTTTTCTGGAATTGTTTTAATGGAACTCTCGGTAATCCATAATAATTGATAATCCGACAACTGTCTAATGCCTTGTCTGTCGGATTATCAAGGGTCTACTGTCCATCCAAACAAAACAGTATACTGGTAAATAATTATGGAGACGATTACATTGACAGACTAAAATACCATCTTGACTGTCATTCACGAAAAGAACTACTGGTTCAAAACAATGCTCAAGTCAAAATCGTATAAATATTGTCACGATATATAACGGAAACGATGGAACCTACAAATAAAGTGATTTGAGGATCTGGAGGGATCTTTTAATTCTTCAAATATGAAAAATTGAATTATTTTAAGCGCATTATAATACGTGCCTTAATAATACATTAAATTTTCCAAATTTTGATTTTTTTCGAAACCAGACATTGGTACCGGAGGTAAATGATGCAGGGATGAGCTGACCATAAATATGGCTCTATCCTAAATGATACCAAATACAGTTCTAAAATTTTGGTTTTATTAGTGTTATCAAGGGTACTAAATAGTTCACGTGCATAAATAAGATACCTATCATCGCAAACATCTTGAGAAAATGACTTCATTGGACTCGAATCATTGTCCACAACCACATATTATACTTTACTTGGATAGAGAAAAGGATCTAAGTTGAGCCGAAAAGTGAAAAAAGAAATTACAAGAAGAGAATAGAAAAGAATCTCCATTTCACATGAATTGTAGTCATCCACTATACGAAGAGTACGGATAGAGAAGGAAGATAGACGAGAACCTTGCCTAAGAGGATCTAGAAAATATTAATGGGAAACCATATTGGCAGTCGACGGAGGAAACAAAGGAAAAATCAACGGTGACGTCGATGTCTCGCTGACTCCAAGCATTTTCAATAATACGTATTTCCTATAAATAACGAAATCTTGCGTTTCGGCCGAGTAAAACAATTTATTTTGTTATGCCAACGTTTCGGTATATTTTATACCTTCTTCAGGGCTACACAATCATCAACAAAGGAGATTTATATATTAGTTTATACACTAAACTACAGAACACTCAAACCAACAAGAAAAAAATATACGAAACATGATTTCTAAAATCTGCTTACTCTATTCAAAATCATCCCATACCAATCCTCACTCCGCACTGAAACCCTCCTCCAAAACACACAACCATTTCATTAGATTTCTTTTCATCTGTACTCATCCTTCCTCCCAGCAAGACTATGATCTACCATGTGCGCCAGTGGATGCGTATTCCAGTATTTTGAAAATATCTATTCTCGTACAACGAAACAACTCGATGCGTTTCCAAAGTAGAACCATAAGTAGAATTAAATGTGTCGATCATTGTTATCTTTTTCAGTTTTAAATTTTAAGGAATTTGTGTAGGAAAACAAAATTTTGCATTTAACCACGCACCGGGAAGGATAACAGAGGATAGAGTTGTGTGATTTCTTGACCCTGGCGCACGGAGGTAGTTCATAAAATTCGAGTTGATTTACTTCCTGAGAAAGACTCGTTTTAAAGCAGGTTGAGTGCGCCTGGGAATGAGGCTTTTGTAAAAGTGTTCATTATCCTCACCAGGATATAACTCCCAGACCTCTAACCCACAACCTATGCTGTATCTTCCAAACTACATCCCAGTCCCCACACAGTATATTATTTCTAATTCATCTCTTCTCTGGACTTCCTTTCCTTTCTGTATACCCCATGGGTAAGAAACTTTGATGAATTCTTTAATTGGGATCGTTATTCCTCTTACCCAATTAAAGCGAACATTTATTTTATATTTTGATATACATTTTAAAGAGTTGTTTCTGTCGTTTTATGAAGTTAATGAGAACGTTGCCACTTGTCCAAGGAGAGTGCGTGCCATGTACAATGAGCATATAGGTCTGGGTGGAAATAATGTACAGTTGTGGAAGGCGAACCGGCGGTGTAGCGGTTAACACCCTTGCGATCAAAGCAAGAGACCCGGGTTCGAGTCCCGGCTGGTCGCCATTTTCACTTGACCGAAAGTTATCATACAATGTGCATATAACTCTACACAAACTCTTATACATGTCCATAATAATAATAATAATAATCTATAATTCGTACTTGCTAACGATTTTGTGTGTGTGTTTTACGAGTATTACATACAAATTTGTTGGTATTCTGACTATAATATAAAATGTAGCTAACGTATTATTCTTATCTTAAGAGTGTGCTGAAATGTTAAACCCGCCGCTGCCTTAGGGCCCTTGATCGGAATTGATGGGATGGTCCCTTCCGGGGAGCAAGTAAGTTCTTTGTAATCCACGTGGTTATTGTAATATTTTGGTAATAAATTTATTTATTACACGTGTACCGCGTAAGTATTGATGAACTTGGACGACTTGAACAAGGCATTTTCACCTATACGACACGGTAGTTTTCTATTTGGTTAGATTATATTCCTTACACGATTCCAATAAATATTTGATTTCGAGTTACATTTTCCATTTCGCAGACTCAATAAAAATCAAATACTCCATTTTTTCACATTTAAATTTAAGTTTTTTATTTATCAAGTAAACATATATTTCTATGAAGTTTTACAATTTAATTTTAATTTCCCTGTGTCAATTCTATTTTCTATTATTATTATATGGTAATAAGTTATTGTGGTCAAGCTTGCTTTTATATTGGTTGAACAGAATAAATCCTGCCGTTACACAGTCTGGATGAATCTCTTGTCTTTTATATTTTATATTTATTCCTGCCGATAATAAGCAAATGAAGTATTTGTTTCACTCATTTATCGCCAAATGGTGACAGTTAATGATATACGAAATACGGTATTTATAATGTAAATTACTGGCTCATTAATATCGTCGTATGAGTACCCTCATGAACGAAATAGCCCTTCATAACTAGGCAATGAACACACCTACACGTTGCGTGTTGTCTCATCGCTTAATTTTCATATTTTCCCTTTTCAACCAACTGCGAAAAATCAAGTTAATGAAATTCATTTCGTCACTCAATGAACATTTGAATCACGAAATTAAAGTAAATTCTAAACAAAGGAAACGATATACTTTTATTTTCTTGAGAACGCCATGATTATTCCATCTTTTTCCGATGTTTTAATTGGGATGCACTCGTTATGCAAAAAAAATGTTTTCACAAACTTGTAATTAGGAAGACAAAAAATGAGAAAAATAGAAAGAAGAGATACAAATCTTGGAAACTTTGCTTAATTTGTTTTGAGTTCAAGAAAAATTTCTCGGTTTATTGAATTTTCTTAACGAACTTGAGGCAAGGTATTTGGTTGAATTGTTTCTATAGAGATTTTACGTCACTAAATCAGAATTCTGATGCATACGAACTACATTGCAAAATACGGTACCCATTAACCAAGGACGACTCTAATAATCCATAATTGATTAGAAAGCATATGTACATAAGATAATATTACTATCTCCTTTAAACAAAATATGAATAATTTGTATGAATACTATGAAACAAAGTATGAATGTTTCATATGACTTCGGATAATGCAAGTGATGTTAATATCTCTTATACTTTATCACGCCATTGTTATTGTACTCTAGATATTGATTAAATTCCTTTTTCACGAATGTTGATTTTGGTCCCTTTGTTTATTTCTAACTGTACGCAACCTTCGCATGGTTGTGTACTTTATCTCTGTAGCCCCATCCGGGCCCGGGTTTTCCTCTGGTTTTCCTCCGGGTAGTGGCGGATTTTCCTTGGGCGGGAATGTCATTAATACTTTTGTTTTATTAATCTCGAATTTTTACTCTACTAATATCTACAATTTATTTTGAATAATAAATGTATGACACTTATTAAATAATTTCTTTTCTAAATATTAAATCCACCTCGGCCGATGGGTCCTTGATCGGCAATTGAAGGAATGGTCCCCTTGCTTGTCTCCGGAGAGTAACTTAGTTTACTGCCCCCCGCGTGGTCATACGCAGCGTGCAACTGCTTTTTTTGACCATAAAGTTTATTTATTTATTGAATAAAAATTAATTTTTCATCGTTTACGGTCACGTGGAAATGTTGATGGACCGGGACTCGATTCAGGAGCTGCCTGTTGATGTTGACGGGCTTTGAGAGTCGACACGGGTGGAGTAGTGGCACCACACCCTGCAGCCCAAAGCAGGATCCCGGGTTGGAGTCCCGTTCATCCGGGATTAATTTTCACATTACCGTAAGATATGAAAACTTCCCACACCGAGTAGGTACTCGGAAGTTGTGGATTCAAAATTTATTTTAGTCGCACCAATAATACCAATACTATACAGGTGATATACTCATGCAACTCATATTGTTCGTCGGGTTTGACCAATTATCTTGGCCTTTTATTGTAGTATTTGTAAATGGGAAATGTAGCGTGCTATTGTAGCTTACTTACAAGGAGCGATAGGAGGACTGTTTTTAGTAGGTGAATCACTTAGCTGGGTTTACCAGCAAGGAGGGATTAGTAGAAGTGGTCAGTAATAGTAAGAGTTATTAAAACTAGGAGGAGCTGGATAGAGGAAGGAGGGTTCGCTTTGCAGTAGTCACAGTTATATGAACTGGGACATTCATGTGCAAAGCTACAAATTGTTTCAGGCCCCACTGAGTATCGAACTCGGGATGACTTTGATGATGAGCAAGAACTCTAACACCTGAGCTACCAGAGGGGCTTGTTCCACTTAACCGTTTTCAGAATGATTTGAAATATTTAGGATATACTTAATGTTTTTTAAAACTTTTTATGGGGGTTTAGTCTATATTCGCAAGAGAGAACAAAGATTAACTTACTCCTTGTTACGTCAACTAGACTGCTAATAAGTAACTAACCCGTTTCAACAAAAATCGTAACAAGTTACTAATATTGTATTTACTTTGTGAATGAAATAAATCAAGATTAGATCGTACCCGTGCGTAAAATTAATCAACAATTTTGTTTTTGTACTTAAAAGTATTGCCGACAAGATTAGTGGCTTCAGACGATTTTTTGCTCTGAAGAACAGATTGGATTGAAAAAATCCCCCCGAAACATATTTGTAATCTTTTTATATAATCTTACAATGGTACTTATTGTGGGGTATTATTAATCTCTGTCGTATGTACGATAGATGTTGTAAATATTGATTTGTGCTTTTACAGTCTGTTTTGGCATTTCATGAAGTATTATTCATTTAAACAGTCGTAAGTTTTTTGTTTTTAACTGCAGCTTTAGGGCTCGCCAACATAAAGGTCATTAGAGTTCTTTCAGTCGTAAGTGCAGGATAATTATGTCACTCCTGAAAATAGTTTGGTGAACTACTTCGTTATATATTGGTAATTTAGAATGAAAAAAAACAACAACTTAGATTAAGAGGATAAACGATTCTTGAGAACACTATCTTAGAATATGTAAATGTTTACTTATACTTGTTCACCAAAAGAACACGTAATCGTTGTGGGCATTATTATTATTTATGGTTATAATAACCTTGTTGTTGGCAAGCCTTAAAGTTCCAATAATAATAATAATAATAATAATTTTAAATTGTGATGTTGCATGCGGTGAGGATGCTCGGTGTAATACACCCCCCCCCACCTGAATCCAACTACAAGTTATGAAAACAGTAACACGATAAATGATAATAATAACTCCAATCTTTGAGAAATAGAAATAATAATGATAATAATAACAGAAATAATATATTGTTGTTATTGTTATTATTATTAATCAATAAAGGCAATCCGCAAGAGGGAGACGTTCATAAGTGGGTCGTCCATCTTACTTGTATGGTGTGATCACGGATGTATACGTGAGGTTAATGAGTGAGGCGAAGTGGGCGTTGAACACTCAACAGCCGTCCGTAACCTGTGGGGAAATTTCACGTGTCAGAGAGGGTCGACGCTCAACAACAATCCTTATTGGTGGATACTTGCACAAGGAACAGATCTCTTCTTCATATGATTACGTCGTCATGATTAATATCTTACATTCTGGCCATCGAGGACTGCACTCGTTTACATTACATTAATTCCTGTCGCTCCTCTTGGAGCATAGGGCTTCCGTTAAACACTTCCATCGGGTCCTGTTGTTTCTGTAGGATTGTCTGTTCTCTGTAACACTAATATCATTCAATCTCTTACAAAATGTTATTAGAGGACACACAGTAGTAAAAATATTCATGGAATGAATATTAAATGGAATTCTTAAATTATACGGTCAATAATTTTTTTTCTTCGACAGGTAAATCATTTTTTTTTAATTCTATGAAACATTATTAATTTATTAATTGAAGTTAATTACAAAAAAATAACTTCTAATATCCATCTGCAGAACTGGAATGAGGTGTTGTGTATAGTTGCTATCTACATTTGCAACATACATACAAACATACACTGTACCCCCAGGGGACTTACATCTAGTAAGTACGTGTTTGGCAAACACGGGGCCCCCAGCTGAGTCTGGCATTACTTCCACTTACTTGTGCAAGACTCCTTCCTTTCTCTTTCCTGACCTGACCTTCCTTGGTCACCTTTTGTTCTTTTCGATCCCAACGCTAGGGTGTCTTTCATTTTCCTATTTCTCTCTCTCTCTTTTTTTTGAATGATGTATGTAATGTTTTGAGATATGTTTATATTTGAGTTTTGAGTTGTAATTCAGGAGGGTTTTCAGTGAATATGGTTGAGTTGTTCGGCAAGTTCCACACGCGGGGAGAGTCACGTTGGCTCTCCCTAGTGCGTAACTGCATTTTCCCTATCTGTACAAGTTTTTAGGGCTCTAATTACCTCGCTGTCGACGAGTCGTAAAGCCCCACAAAAAAATGACACTAGATGGAACAATCACTTGTTTTCTCTTTTTACTTTTTATCTTCTGCAAGAGCAGTTTTCTGTTTTATCTCGTAATGATCATTTAGGAAAATATTTGTTGTCACACCGATTTTTTCAGCTGATTGTTACCAGTCATAAACACATTGACTTTTAGGAAAACATATTTTACTCTCAACAACGTAAGTTGTTCCAGAACATTTCGTTGATTAATGCATTGTCAAAACACTTTTTAACCATCATTAATCGGCGAATCAAAATTTTTAGGGATTATCAATATTGTGGAAACTTTCTTCATCGGTTTTCAGTTACCACAATCAATAACCCTGTTCGTGATAAATCGACACATCAGGATGAATAATAAATAAAAAATTAGAAACATTGACTTTCGTGTGAGATTAATTGAAGCTAATCTTCACCACATAAACAAATGATGTTGGATGTGTTTCGATACTTCACTCTTAATGCGACGTATTTGGTTCACTCGAATCAATAAAATTAGTATTAAATCTCTCGAAATAAACAGAACTTCCCATCGATTATTTAGAATGTTGCAGTGTAGGGTATTTCAGTGTCCATTCAGAGACGGATTTGGGCGTAGGCAAAATAGGCAATAGTCTACGGGCGCAAGATTTTTGGTTACTAAAAAAAGACGAAAATAATAGCAATATTTCTAATTTAATAATATTATTTTAAATCTGTTATTATTTTAAGTCTATAAATTTTTAGTTCAAATTGTATGTAAATATGTGTATACTGCTTTGTACCTTATAATAATTGGTATGAATAACAAGAAAAATATAAATCATTAATAGATTTTAAAATGTAAATTTTTATAATACAATAAAAAATAAAAATAACAATGAAATAAAATTCATGTCTATAAAATCTGCTCTTTAAGGGCGCTATATTTACAACAACCAAGGAGCACCAGACTTCTAAATCCACCTATGTCTCTATTCTATAATTCTTCATTGTTACACTTTTATACGTCCTATGAAATATTATAATATTATGAATTTTTGTAACTAAACTCTATTAGAGCATTGGGAGGAATAGTGGGGGTGCACTCGGGTTATGATTTCGTCTATATTTACGAAATCTTTGAAGAGTGTGGTTGTAATTAATTTATACGGACTCTCATTCAAAGGCATAGGGTAATTCGCATGTCATCCATTAAATCGTATTTTTAATAGAACTAACTTAAATTATTTTACCCACGCATATATTTTTTTCCGTGTACCCTACTCGTGGAGAAGATGTGTGATAATTTTTGGTCAAGTGAAAATGGCGACGATCCTGGAATCGATCCCGGGACACCATTTCCACCCAGACCAGTTATCTCCAGCTTAGGGATGTCTCTCTGGTCTTAGGGGAATAGGACTGGGTGGAAATAGTGTACAGTTGCGGAAGGTGAACGGGTGGTGTAGTGGTTAATACCCCTGCGATGATGCAGGAGTCCCGGGTTCGATTCCCGGGTCGTCACTATTTTCGCCCCGATCGAAAGTCATCTCATATTTAATCCATGTTTTAACAGACCTAATGAAAATGTTTTCTCAGCGTACAAATCCATCGCATCAGTTCATACTAATTTATTCGATGCAAATGTGGAGACAGGAATGCAACTTGGTAGCGTGCATCATGAAACAGCGAGAACAACGAGTAATTTTGAGCTCGCACGCATCCTGTCATCAAGGCCTCCATAAAATCAAAACGCGTGGCCATAACCAAGCAGACATTCCAAGTGGCCTTGTCCGAGAGTCGGAGCCGCGTTGCTAGCAAAGGAAAATCGACTAGAGAGCGTTTCGTATAGTGGTGGGCAGTGGCTGAACCGCAATGATGGCAGGGGTGATTGTAGGGGTAAGGGGGTGAGATAGCTAGCTGTCCGAGAACGCCGTTTTCGCTGTGCTAATGCGCTCGTCGTTTCCGTCGACTGTGTATTGATTGCGGAGACCGTCGCTTGCGATGTGACGAAACCATGTGACCCGAGGATGAGGCAGAGGGAAGGACAATGAATGAATGAGAGAGACAGAGAAGCAGAAATGGGGAGAGGAGGAACTGTGGAAAAAATAGATGACATCGAATCTTAATAATGCAGTTTGTGAGTAACCAGAAATTCACCTTCTAGGAATCTGCGGAACTTGAGTATTCGTGTAGTAAAAATAGTACTTTTAAGTGATTTTACTTGTGCTTTACCACACTGCAATACGGACAAATAAATAAAATACTAGAAATAGATGTATTAAAATGAAACAAAACAAGTCCATCAAAGTTTTATGAATTCGCCAGAAGCTCAAAAATATTTCAAAATAAGAGTGAAAGACATAAAATTGTGTGAGTTCTGATGCCATGCGCAAATCGCACCCGTGGAACCTTCCTTCCCAATCGGAATTCGTGTGACACAAGTTTGTTTGGTGAATTTTTGCTCCATATTGCAGAACCACACGAAATCGAGACCACAAATGTTGACTATTTATTGACAACTGTTTGTAACATATTTCTAGTTCGGTTACGTAGATGATTGGGGTGGCCCTGCGATGCTACCAAAATCGTGTGATTCTGCTAGAGTGGTTCGTCCAGCTCGATAGATCTCGATCAACAATTGTATATGTGTATATTTTTGGAAGCTTTCTTGAGGACGGCTCTAATAGTTTTGATGAAACCACCATGTTATCTTACCTACCATGTTATCTTTCCCAATATCGATTATTTTAGTACTTTTTAAATGTTAGAAGTTAAAAAAATTATTAGAAATTACATCTATTATGAATTCAAAGGAATTGATACTTTTTTGCTTTCATATCCAATACGTTATTAAAAAGACAAAATAAATGATACAAGCCTCTTATCTTCCATTCATTATTCAGATCTACCTATGGCTAAATACTAAGAGAGAAAACCATATAACTTTGGACTTCTTGTGTGAGCTAGGTAAATGGGAAAATTGCCAGAAAATGGTGTCGACGGTAGTGGCAAGGTAAATTCACCATATTGCTCCATTAATTTTTATTTTTCCAACCAAACTAGACAAAATGTCCTGTAAACTATTTCATTGGTCAGGTGAATAAACTACCCGATAGAAAGTGTTGAATTTGTAAATTATCCTGGACATAGATTCGACGCGCTGTATCAAGCAAAAATTATTTGTCTTGAACAAAAATCGAAGAAAGTAATTTGTCGGAATTTTTTGCTACTTCATTTTTGTAATAAATCATTTTCTACGAAAACAGTATTTTTTCACGTTCTAAGTAAAGACCCAAAAGCGTCAGCACGTACTGACGGGTAGACTATTCTCCTGACAAAAAAACGGTAAAATAATAGATTACAGGAAATGTTGTCTAGTTTCTTTTCTGTAGAAAGTATTTTCCTTTCAATCACGCACGTTTCCATGCGAGAAGCAAAGAAACAGAAAAAAGCAGGATTTTTTTGTAGTTCTTCGATACTTCTCATACTTACAGATTTAGTTGTTGTGTTTTTTAATGAAACAGTCAAAAATAGTAATCAGCATCTTAAATTCCACGAAGGAGTAAAGTTTCAGATTCCAAAATGCTGGAGTATAAATTCAACGCCCTCTACTTTATCCGAGAAAGTAAAAGAAACGAAATTTTTAGTAAATTTTGTATAGTTTCCTTTTACAAATAAATTGTAAAAATAGAATAAACACTTTTTAAATAAAAATAAATATTTGTAAAAACTAAACAATCCTTATATTTGTTCGTGTAATAAATCAAAAACAAAAAAAGTGCAATTTTTTTTTACAGTTTTCTACACATTTCTTGAACTTTCTCGAGGGAACCAAATAGCAAAATTTGTAATCAGCGTTCTCAAAACCGTACAGGATCAAAAAATCACTACTCCAAAACTTTCCGGGTAGAAACAGCAAACGACTGGACTATCAACAGGGGGGCTTAACTATACACTTCAATTCCCTGGTGGTAGGAAAGGTGTGCCGAGAGTGATCCCATACCAAGCCCAAGTCCTGCCCCCATTCATCATGTGGGGATGCAGAGATCGTAGTCATACAGGCAAAGCATTACCTCACACAGCGCGCGCTTCTCCGACAAGAAACCGAGAGCGTGACTCGTCATATATGATGGATTCTGAACATGCATTCATGGCGATTTTCGTGTTGGAACAATGCATCATACTTTTGGGAAACTGTTGAGCAATAAACAACGTTTAACGCCAGGACACGTTCGGCTTACGTCGAGATCTAGATTGAGTTAAAAATTCTGTTCCGCGGCACTTCTCAGTTCCCGTAGAAAAAAAGTTAATAATTTTGTCAAAACCTAGGAAACGTTTTAAAAAAATGTATAAAACTATTCAAAAATATAAACTATATCCAAAGTGGTTCCCACATTTTGTAGTGATTTTAATATAAATGACATAAGATTAATATTACGGGAACTATCTCCTACATGATGTGAATGTATAAACGACGCTGTCGGAGGAGGTTCAAGTTACTTTATTAGAGAACTGAAGTTTTGGTGTTGGTCTGACTCGTTAAGAAATGTGCATTTCATAAGATTGAGGTGATATTGTTGAGGAGACATTGTTGTGATTGACAATGTGAAAAAAAGAAGATAGTTATAGCGAGTGTTTTCTTATTGGACAATTGCGAATGCAATTTCGAACAACAATGACGAGTGCGATCGAGTAGGTGGACAACTGAATGTGAGGGGGGGGGGGAGAACTGAGGAGTTGCTGAGCGCGGGTGGTCAGAGCTTCACGCTCAGGTTGAGTGACAGAATATGAGAGAGCAAGAGTACTTCAGTAATGTTTGGGTGTTTGCTATAAACATTGCAATTTATATCCACGTTATAGCTAATGTGAGTTTATTAGTTATATTAAATTTATACAATTCTAAGTTCTAGTAGTTTTTCAGGCTTTCACATGCAAAGCCAGTGGTGGTAGAAGGGACTACCCGATACCTAAAAAGGATTTTCAATTAGGTATCGTAAAATATTTATCTGAAAGTCATCGGATGAAAAGTGTAGCGTTTCGTGGAAAAAATTCGGCAGTGTGGAATCTGGTCGATACTTAGGAACGCTACGGACGACGCTAATAATAAATTTATTGTCAAAAAAAGAACTATTTACTCTCCGGAAGCAAGCAAGGGACCATCCCATCAATTCCCATCAAGGGCCCTAAGGCAGAGGCGGATTCAAAAAAATTTAAGCAAAAATTCCTAGATAAGATGAAAAGTTAACTACGAGTTATAATACTAATAGAATGTCAATATGTTTTTAATTTAACGCAATAAATTTGCATGCACAGATTATTGTCAATCTATTGATTATTCTGAGTATAGTGTTTAAAAATCATAATAATTGAAATAACACTAAAATCACGATATATTGTTACAATAAACACTCCCCTAGACAAAGCCTAGAGAACCTGTATAAGAAATCCGCCTCTACCCGAAGGAAAAACGGAGAAAAACCCGGGCCAGGATGGGGCTACAGAATTAATACACACAACAGTGCCAAAGTTGAGTGCACATAAAACTAAATTAATATAACACACAACACAATCATGCAAGAAAATAGTTTTTTTTAATTGATATAAGTTATTTAAAAAGTACTACAGCAATGGCGTGATAAAGTACGAGACGAATTTAACTTTTATTAAAATCAATAAATTCTTTTACAGTGTAGAAGCACTGGTGCAGGAGGTAGTTTTTAACCGCGGATTTGCAGATATTCAATTTCATAATATCTTTTATATTCTTGGGAAGGGAATTGTATAGAACGATTCCCGAATGATACGGTCCTTTTTGGCAAAGAGTGGTTGACACTCTAGGGCGATGAATATTATTCCTATTGCGAGTATTGTGTTCGTGAACGAGACTGTTCCGTATAAAGAAAGGGTGGCACTTCAGTAATTTGGTCTTAACAAACACGACCGTTTCATAAATATAATTGTTAAGATATTTAATTCCTTGAATAAAGGTTTACAAGAGTTTCGGGGGTGAGATTTACAAATTATCCTAACTATCCTCTTCTGAATTCTGAAAGTTTGAATACTCTGACCGGGTTATATACATTACATACACGTTACATATACAATTTCATTTTCCTGTCTTTTATGATCCAATAAACTTCATCACATAGAACTAAGACTAAGCAAATGTTTGGGTAATATAAATAAATAATATAAGACTTACGATCTTTTTTATGTTGTATTTGTAAATAGGAAATGTAGTGTGCTATTGAAGCTTATCTAAATGGAGCAATAGGAGTTAGGAGTTGGGTGGTAGGTCATTGTTAGTAGATGGACCGCTTAGCTGGGTTTACCAACAACTTGGCCCTCGGGCAGGGGTTAGTAGAAGTGGTTAGTAATAGTTAAGAGTTATTGAGCTGGATAGAGGAAGGGAGGTTTGCTTTTCAGTAGTCACAGCTATATGAACTGGGAATCGAACCCGGGACTCTTGGCCTTGAGCGACAACACTACCACCTGCGCCACCGGTCTCTTGATGAGCGAACACCAGCTTATTTGTGCCTTTAAAAGCACAACGTTTCGGCTCTAGGTTTGAACCACCGTCAGATGTAACAAATTATGACAATTCAACAGAACTGTTCAACATGATTTTAAACGTAAATATAAACTCAAAATATGTTTACAAAATAGCAAAATCGCACAAACATGTTATTATATTGTATTGTAAATACTCAATAGCTTTTCTGTGTCGGAGCGTAAATTCATAATCCCGGGTGTATTTTTTACAAACATCAATTCAGATTTGGTACGTTTGCTATATTGAAAGTTTTCGTCCAATATTAATGTGTTATACCAATACATCAACTGATCTTTATTAATACATTGTGAACATAGTACACTTTCTTCAACTAATTTTAAATTAATAGAAGTAAATGGGTATATACAAGTAAAAATAAAGGAAAATAGTACGTACCTGACATAACGATCACGTTTAACGAATATAAACTTCCAATAAGGTTGAAATCCACCGGTCACATGAGTTTAGCGCTCAAAACTGCTGGTTTAGCGCTGTTAAGCTGGTTGAGCGAGATGGACAGTTCCTGAAAAGAATTTTTGTGATTATTTGAAAGCACATTTACCGCTGATAAGTGTATTTATTAGAAAGACATTCTGTAAAACAAATACAAAAATAAAGCTTCTTCTATTTCTGAGGAATTTTTGCGTTATTTCTTTCTCTGGTCGTAAAGACATAGTTCGTTAGCGCTCTAAAGGAAAAAACTGGAGTAAATAATTTACTCATAATGAAAATATGTGCATTAAGAGGTATTGATCAATCTGTGCATCACAATAAGTTTTGCCTAAAAAATAAACAAAATTAGCACTTTCAAATTGTGTCACAAAAAGTAAAATATTATTAAAAAGTTGTGCTAACAAAATAAATAAATACTATAACCTCCCAATGGTCATTATAATTCTTTCAACTTAATATTAGATCGTATTTCAAGTAAATTTGACAGTAATAATCAATAGTTCGGAAAATGAATCGTCAAGAAATATTTTACCTAAAGGAATAAACAAAATTGCTTAATGAAAACCGACTCTTCATTATATTGGAGTGAATGCTAACAATACCCTCCAAAGCAAAGGAACATATTGACAGTACAGACTACGTAAGCACTTATGAAAATTACTCGAGGAATTTCCTTTAATTAACGTAAACATTGACGAATGTTCACCAAACGATAATGAAATTTATGTATTAATTACATTTTCAACCTTCTCAGAACCTTGATACAAATTCTTTAAGTATTAAGTCGACTATAAATTAAATAAATTTAAATCGACCTTTAGTATTATATCTTGATATGGACATGAAGAGAAATTTACTTCTCACATAATGTATCAATACGTATTTGATGTCTTCAATTTTAAAACGTCCTATGTTCCGGAGGGGTTTTTTTCTTTTCATCCTGACTCCGAGAAACATGACAATGCATAGAGTTATTATTTCACGAATAAACAATACGACAGATTAATGTAACAAAATTATAGAAAATATATCAGTGATGTTTTCCAACTGTAGTGCAGCGTTGTCCAGTTTATCTCAGTCTGCGGCCCATTTTCAATACACATCGGATTGAGCGGGCTGGCACTGTATGGGGTTTGGCAAAATGTTGTCCAATAAATAAAACTAATAAATCGCATTTACTAGTTTATTACGCGATATCTTGAATCTCAGCAATAAACTTATATTATTTCTAACTGGATAAAATAAATAGTGTATTTCTTCATTTTAAAAATATTTATAATATTTAATATTTCAATAAATGTTTTCATATTTTAACGTACGAAGGTGTAATTGGGTAATTCCGAATCCAATTTCCTTATTTTTCTCTCACCGCACATGCCACGCTAAATATTAATTCTCACTGCATATATTTATATGGATCCACCCATCGAATGATTATAGGTGAGAAAATTAAAACTTCATTAAAATAAGTGAAAATATTAAACAGGAAGTGAAAAGTTTAAACAGGGGGGGGGATTTAAGGTATGGTTAGTGATAGTATTTGTGAAAGAGAGGTAAATTAAATAATGGATTATGTGAAGGAGGTAAAGATACAAGGGAATAACTATATTTGTTATAGCACTGATGCTAGGGGAGTGAAAAAGCTTTTTGCTAATAAAATATCGACAGAGTAGACAATATCATTTATTATTTAATTATATTTAGATCCCCCCATCGTTTGATGAAATATTTGAAGCGAAATTTACTATAAATTGTTGGACGTAAAAATGGCCGCTAGTAGCATAGCACTGCTACTGCGTTTTTTGTATTTTAAACACAATCAAATAATGATACGGCGATAGAAAGCAGTTTCTCAATCCGGTATATAAAATCACTCATATCAAATGCAAGGGAAACAGTTTATTTGTCATTTTATCGTAGCCAACTCATAAATTACAGCCAGCCAGAAAGTCCATCTTTTCTTCAATGTGAATAATTCACTCGATCGTGTCAACGCCAGGATAAGCCTTTTTTCATGCTCAAACAATAATCTCTCGTCGAAGGGAAAAAAAATTTCCACGCTGACGTCAACCGCTGACGACATCCCTGTCGTTCTGTGAAGACACATGAGGCGTAATGAGTCGAGACACATCGTGACGCATCACCCTCGACCTTACAAACCGCCACTACGCCGCGCCACTGTCGCTCGATGCGAGACCCTCTTACGTCCGATGCATCACACAGCCATTGCACAGTGGGCACAGTCCTCGGAGAAAAATGGACAAAACTCACGGACAACGTCACGTACGTAATAGAGACCCATTCAGATGAGATTAAAGTAAATTTATTGTCAAAAACAGTACAAACTGTGTACGACCACGTGGAGGACAATAAACTAATTTACTCTCCGGAAGCAAGCAAGGGATTCCCATCAATTCCGATCAAGGGCCCTAAGGCAGAGGCGGATTCAAAAATTTCAGCAAAGTTCCTAGATAAGATAAAAAGTTAGCTGCGAGTTATAATACTAATACAATGTCAATATGTTTGTAATTTTATCGCAAAAAATATACATGTACAAGTTATTATTGAATTATAGATTATTCTGAGTATGGTGTTTAAAAATCATAAGAGTTGAAAAAAAAACCACTAAATTCACGATTTATTGTTACAATAAACAAGCCCCTAGACAAAGCCCAGAGAACCTGTATGATAAATCTTCCTCTACCAGAAGGAAAAACGGAGAAAAACCCGGGCCAGGATGGGGCTACAGAAATTATGTACACAACCGTGCCAAAGTTGAGTACACATAAAACTAAATTAATATGAGCGATAAGACAACACCATCATGCAAGAAAATAGTTTTTGAAATTGTTATAAGTTATTTAAAAAAGTACTACAGCAATGGCGTGATAAAGTACAAGACGAATTTACGATCAAAAATGCAACAAAACGGCAAGTTCCCCTTTTCACGAATCAATTTTGGTGATTTTTACCTTCGAGTTATACAGAATACATCAGGAAAGTATTGTAATCGGTCGAAAAAAAATTTCGAGATCTCTTCAGATCTATACAAATTGACTCCACGAGAGTACATTCTCAAAAGTTTGCGGTGAAGTCCTCTGTCGTAGGAGTGTGTATGTTAAGAATTTTGTTCCCTCGATAACTCACGAACACGTTGATGCATCAAAATCAAACTTGAAAAATTTCAATGCATTTGAAGTAGAAGTCTATTTATGGACAGCTCGTTTTGACTTCATTTACACGTCGTGCGCCACATCCAGATCCTTCAAATTCAAAATTTTAAAAACGTAAGGATAAACATTTCTGTTGTACAAAAAATTCTGCGTTGATTGCCAACAGTAATTCCCTACGTTTCACGATCTTCGAGATACATTGATTTTTTTATTTTTTTTGTAATAGAGTTATCTTGGAGGTGCCTAGTACAAATCAGCTTATGAGGTAATTGCAAAAGAGTTCAGAGAGGAAGATTAATGTATGGAAATCGTAGTTCAATTTGAAGACGTGTAAGTAACTTGACTTATCCAAAGCATTCGATGTCATCGATCACGGAATTCTCCTTACCAAATTGCATTCTTTAGGCATTCGTGGACTTCCACATCAATGGCTAACTTCTTATTTAAAGGATAGATATCAACAAGTAGAAATATCCTATACTAAAAATAAAATACTTGAGCGTTGTCTTTCAGAAACAAAGCCACTTACTTGCGGAGTACCCCAAGGATCAATTCTCGGCCCTATACTCTTTTTATTGTATGTGAACGACATGTCATCATCCACATCAGATTGCATAAAATGGTTGTTTACTGATGACACTAATTTACTATGTAAACACGCCAATGCTCAAAACGTGTTGTCTAACCTTTCGACTTGGTTCCATGCAAATCGTCTCATTGTAAACACTGACAAAACAGTGTCTATGTCATTTCACAATAGTAT
>NNCF01126316.1:81327-103431 GCA_002313205.1 Laupala kohalensis
TTTTTTTTTTCCTCCACGTGGTCATACGCAGTTTGTACTGTTTTTTGACAATAAATTTATTTTTACTTATTTATAACATAATAAGTTGTAAGGTTTTGAGGAAAAATATTTTTAAACAGATTGAACTGTTTCGAAGTCATCGTGTTTGATGATTGTAATGTACATATCTTTCGTATCTAAAAATTATTATTGAATGTTTATATTTTTTATTGAATTGTAGGACCTTTTTTGCTGTTTTTTTTATTTTTAGAATTAGGATTGGAAAGTTGGGAGGGGCACACTCCACATTTATTTTTGTTATTAGACCTCTGGGTCTTCTCGTCTCTTTTGCATGTGCGATGTGCAATACAAGAGGCCGGTCTTTACTACCCTTTATTTTACTCTGTACTTGAGTACGCTGCACACCTTATCAGCTCCCGTCCGAGGACGTGCTCCATCCCGGCCACGAGGTTGTATTTGTAAACGGTAAAAGTAGCTAAGTGCTATTGAAGCTTATCTACTAGGAGCGGTAGGAGATAGGAGGGTAGAATGGTATTAGTATAGGTGGGCCGCTTAGCTGGGTTTACCAACAACTTGGCCCACGTGGAGGGGTTAGTGGAAGTAGTTAGTAAGTAGAAGTGGTTAGGTTAGTTATTGATACTAGGAGGAGCTGGATAGAGGACGGAAGGTTGGCGTTCCAGTAGTCACATCTATATGAACTAATGTGAATATTTTGTAATATGGGACGTTAATGTGAAAAGCTACAAATTTTCTGGCCCCATCGAGAATCGAACCCGGGATGACTTGGTGTGAAGCGGCAACACTACCACCTGCGCCACGAGATCGCGGGCGCGCTCTCCAATACCTACTTGTCATCTTCTGTTGAGTCGTCTTAATGCCAATCGCACTCGTACCTCAAATAAATTGTATTTCATTTCAGTGTTTATTAAAGTCCGATTGTCTTTAATATAATTATACTGTCGATATACTTCAATTTCGTGAGATGCCATGATTGCTATGGTTCGTAGTAAACACAATCCCATAGAATGTGATTCGGCATTTCACAACCTTTTCCACAAAAACAAATGTCATTTTCCTCTTTTCCAATCCTCTTAAAATATAAAGTAAAATACTTTTTTTTAATTTTTAGAGTGTTTAATACATTCAAACTATAATCAAAACTCTGCGCCCATTTATATTCCGTGTACTACAAGTGTTTTTTAGTCAAATTGTTTTTCCAAATAACAATAATGAAAGAGTTCAAATCTAATAAGAAAATCGTTTTTGACAAGATATGTTGATTAAAGAAAATTTCGGGACAAAAAATACGAAAGTAATTTAACAAATGGAAAACGAATCTCAAGAACTGGACCCTTTTTTGTAATATTTTCCTCTACAGCTCCAGTGACCTCCTCAAGTACATTGTTTTACTGTTTACATCTCTTAGTCCGGGGATTATCCTCATCATAGCAGGTCTCAACCCGTATAAACACCGTTACACTGTATTTGCCACCAATTTGAAAGAAATACGACAAGGTTCCAAAATGTGAACAAAGTTACAGCGGTTGCTACGCATCGATTTCGCGTCTGAAGACCGAAGTTCCCCAAACCTCGGAGGACCAATGAGAAAACGTATTCATGATGTATTTCCTTTCCCTTGGCATTCCATTCTTCCCCATCAGCGCATCCATCAGTCATTCTTATACCACCTCTGAAAGGACATTCTGTCAGCATTCTCATACTTCATCACACCCATCATGCATGCATATCCAGAAATAATAAACATTTTTACGAAATATTTAGTGTGTTTCATTTTTTACGAGGTCAATGTTTTTTTTACGACCCAAAACATTAAAACTGCATGTTTTATTAAAAAGATTATTCGTTTTATTAAAAAGAAATTCGTCAAATATCAATAAATCAATAGACATACAAATATTAATTGTTTTACAAAGGAATGACACAAAAACACGTTTCCTAATAATCCGACAAAGAATCTAACCTAAACACACAAGAAATCAATCAATGGACATACACGTAAAATATTCTAATACTAATAAACTTACAGCTAAACCCATGATATTAATTTAAAGATAAAAGAGGCATGATTATGTACAACAAGGTTCAGTTAAATGTTATTGAATTCGTCAATGAATGTAGGTGAAATTGATCATGAAAGATTGTAGTGTTCGTGAGATTTTCACTGGCCAGTGAAAGGTATGTAAGCTCATAATTACGACCTTGCAGCGTTTTCAGACGCTCAGTTGGCATACAGCGTCCCAGGCCATGGGAAGATGCAGGAGGCAGCGACGGTTGGATCCATCAAAAGTATTTAAAGTTTATATGATCACACTGTTTCCATAATCACAACAAAACCATATTCACGACAGTTTTGTTGTGATCATCATATGGTTGAAGGAAATGTATAGTTTTACTTCACGCACAACACGCTTCACAAAATGTTCATGTCGGACGCAGTTATGACCCGATGTTGACTCGACGAAGTCTGAAGAGAGAGTGAATGCTTGAGCCAGTGACTAAGGGGTCTTTCCATGTTAACTCAAGGGAAAACACTCCCATGCAAATACAGTATTATTGAATTGTTCGTGTGCAATTTAGAGAACTTGATACAAATTAAAGAATTGACTGAATGTTACATTAAAATTAGTTAATTAGCATTCAGAATTTATGTGGCGATATTCCATATTACGAATTATATATTTTTATCACGAAATGTCTGGATGATATCTAGTGGCAGATTGACGTACATAAGTCTTTTAGATATATTGATAATATTAGATAATATTATTAGTTTCTGGTGGAAATACACCAAAGATAAAAAATATACCTTTTCTCATCTTGGATTAAAATTTTATACATTCATTTTATATATGTTCATTTTTTGTTATTTTTCTGTGTGTCTACAATTTGTAATGTAGTCTTAAACATTTTTGTCATCACTGTATATTATTGTTCTTGTCGTTAAATGAGTCGGAATATGTCAAACGCTACAGAGAGTAATCTAATAGTATTGCCAGGAAAAGATTACTATATTTTTCATTTATGTTAACATAAATTTCTCATTGATCGTGTTAAGTTAACTTACTGGTAATTGTGTTACGTTATTCCTAAAATTAGTATTTATTTTATGTATTTTGTAGTTATGTGGATGGAATAAATGATGATGATTATTATTATTATATAGGATGATAAAATTAAAATTTTCATGGGTTCTCAACCATTGGTAGTTACGCCACCGAAACTATTTTGTCCTTTCTCCTTGAAACATTGCACACATCGCAACCGACAGACCACCTTGTCAATATTCATCCCGTGCAAGTTACAGGAGAGCTGCAAAATCGATTTATGTCCAGTAAACTCTGTGATGGATTTACAATATCGGAAAGTACGACGGTTGTCGATCAATATAGACATAAAAAGTGGATGCATCAAATTTGATGTGCGCTGGTAAAATACCAGCGGAGTACGCATTGGTGTTATGAGTACTGGGGAAAGCTTTTTTGTTCGTGGTTGAGTAATACACACATTAATTTTCCATACAAAAGATTGAATTGTTTACTGCCATTCTGAGAACAGGTTTTTTATTCGACGACAAGAAAATTTAAGGGATGTTCCCTTCGATGTATATTATTAACGTAGATGCGAAGCGAGCAGAAGAGTATTATGTTATTGAGAGAAGTTCCAATCCGATTTAATGGGAGATTCATGCAGCACGATACGAATCTTAACAGTGTTTCGTTGGCTGAATGCGAACATTTGGTATAGTGTATCTCCATGGCAGAGTGTTGATCGTATATTGCACTCAAAAGATCCTCTCTCAAGGTCAGATCAGCTCTATGACGAAACCAGACATTGTTGGACAGAGATTAAGGGATACACATCGATGAACAAATGATCTGTAACTAAAATCTAAAAGAAGAATTATTGATGTTATATTGAATGAAAATAGTAGACGAAACCGGAGATCGAACCCGCGAACCCTCAGATTTACGCTCTCGAATGATATCCACTACAAAGCACCCGTTTGCACCCTGGCACCATCTACCATTGTCATTCCACTTGAATGCCCAATTGAATTTTCATTCAATAGAAAATCATTAATCTGGTACCTCGCGATATGATTGACGGCTATTTAATACATTACTTTTGTAAAAGAATTATTATTAATTATTGATTTGATCGATCTAAAACTCCGGCATAATATATACAAGGTAAGTACATGGATGAGAAAAAAAGATACTGATTTAAACTAATCATTAAACTCAATTTATAACCGATTTCGATGGCATGTTTTTCGTGTCGATAACACAGAACACTGTCCTGATTGTGTGAAATCAAAACCGTCACAATGGAGCGCAGAAGCAACATGGCGTCCATGCTAATGGAGGAGGAGCATTTGAAGAGCGTCGGAGAAGGAAACGCGTGGCCCGGAAATGAGAATGTGTGCCTTGAATATAAATGAAAGCATTGGGGGGACAGAGCGTCGCATGAAGGCGAACCAAAACTTGCATCACTGCGCTGTCGGACGTTTTGATTGGTCCTTCGGGCCGGATTACACGCGACGCCGCATGCAAATAACATCCGCAGCACCATTTCTCGAGTTTCTCAGTCTTTTCTCGAGAAGGAAAAAATAAATCGCCCCGGGCATAATTCACAAGAATAATCCTCACTAAATTTGTTAGACTAAATTAGTCATAAAAAATTAAATTGATTGTTTTATTGTTTGCCTTTTTATATTTTTGACCATGAAAATAATGTTTAGGGATTTCAAATTTTTAGTAATATTTAGGGAATAAACTACCGTTTCAAATTAAATACAAATTCATTCAACATAATCCTTCGAATATAGAAATTAATTATTTAATATTGACTAGTGTTGGCACGACACATAACCATTGAAGAAATTTCTAATAATGTTATCTCTTCTGGTTATATGAAAAATTGTCATTATAATAGTAATTCATGATGTATGATGACTGAGAACCATTAATTATACCGTTTAAATCGAAGAATGGTCTTTTGTTTGACTAAATTTCTCTAGTTTTCCCACTGTTTTTGTTGAATAACTTTGTTAATTGTACGGAAAAACAAAGCAAATTTCGTAGTTATTTTTGTTAAATTTCCAACACATGTAATATCAATTTTCATTAGAAATCGTTTTGGGGGGATGATAATTTATTTAAAAGACTCCAAGATGCCAGTGCGTCAGTTCGTTCGCTTCTGTAGGTTCAAATTGATTCTTTATTATCCATTATACACGTCGTCGCAGAAACAACAACAAGAAAAAGGCAAAAGAAAAAATGGGTTTGACCTCTTATATCAAATCGATACCAAAATGGTGGTTTCTGCGAGATACCGAATTTTACGGACTATAAGACGCACTTTTTTCTTTAAAAATTTGCCTCCAAAATTCAGGTGCGTCTAATACTCGAAATTAATATAAAAATGTCCAGCGTTTGATTTAAAATTCTCACCGGCCTAAAAATGGGCATATATTCGATGCCGCGGGAAACCTACCTCTATCTGGCAACATTGGATTCAACTGGCAGCAGCAGTGCACCGATGCGACGCACATGAGTTGCAGGGATTCACAAGCTTTGCTAACACTGTCTCCCTCCCTCCCATCCCGCCATCTCACACCCAGAACATAGTCAAGCCTATGATGCGTCATTGCAGTCTACGGTGCCAGTGAACTTGAATTGAAATGATTTGTGTTATCGGTCAGTTCGGTTTTATAAACTACGAATTTTTTTAGTCTGTCTTCGCAATCTAATAATAAAAATGGTAAAAATGTTATTCTTTTAAAAATTGCTTAAAAATTAAGGTGCGTCTTATAGGCCGTAAAATACGGTACATGAAGATTTTTTTTCTTGAACCATTTCTTCTTCTTTTTTTAAAAAAAATCCCCTATCTTCTCCCAACTTTAAAATTTTAAAATATGGTCCAAATACTCTGTCGAACTGGTATACCTTGAAGACTGCTTTGTTTTCCATACAAATAGACTGTTTTCGATCTCCACAATATTTCTTTCTGTATCGAGAGACATAACTGATCTAATGTACGCTCTGTAAAATGAATGAATACGAGTAGGCGTATTGAGTGTGAGGATCCAGAAGGACTACTGACGTCTATATGAGTGAGGTGTGGTCTTGATGGGAGTATTTTATTGGCTACGCCACCACAGTCGCCAAATCCGGGATAGAGAGGCACTGGTAACGCTTCCAGACTGGCGACGTGGCCGACCAGTCGCAAACTGAGTTACCTGTCATATATTGCAACTGAATCATTTGTCTACGTTGCTGGCGGCGTCGCCATGACAACCCTATGAGGTATGGTTCGAAGAACCCGGATTACTTTTAAGATGGTATTATGCAAATTCTAACACCACCAGATCAAAATTAAGACAGGTTAATACATTAATTGTTTTTTTTAAATTAGGACGTTCAGAAAAAGTCGCCAGGTCGCTTGTAGTACTATAGTTAATAGTTGAAAATACCATTCGAATAGTAGAAGCGTAATTTATCGGACGCTAATTCACCAGAAAACACCTTAAGGTGGGATCAGCACTCCGAGTTAGTCAAAGCACTGATGTGTATAACTGTTTTCATCATTTTATAATAATTCTTTTAAAAAACAACATGGATAATAATGAAAAAAAAAGATTTAATTTGTATTTATCATTTAATAATATAATACAAACAATATACAGGAAGTCGCTTGCCTCGTTTGATGTGCACCAAAGTGTGTAAAAACATGGCGGCCGTGAGCAACTGTTTCATGATATATGCATCACTCCTAGGAAAAAGTAAAATATCTTTCTGAAATAACCGCTGACTTGTAAAAATACTGCGGAAAATTTACTACAAAGTAATTCTCCATCGCTTTCGTAATTTGAAAGTAGGTGTTTTTTTTTTGAAATAAGTGTTTCCTCCATGAGACGTAATGTATCATCAATTATAATACCAATTATTTCACTAAAGTGGCCGGTGAGGTATGCTCAAGTTGAAATCACGCCAATTTCAGGTATTTTAGTGATTTAGTTCTATCTACGCTAGTACAACCCTAATAAGCACACGAAAAACAAGAGGGGTGAAACAAGGAGAAGAATAGAGAAAATAATGAACCTGAAAAAACCCTCTAAACAAGTTTCAGGTTAAACAATTCCATTGTTGACGCAATCTCAACCTTCATTATTCGAATACGTCATCACAATGTTCGATGCTCGTTTCGGAGAAAAATCGAAGAGCGCAAACAATCGCCGCCAGCAGCAGGAGGTGGAACGCTGAACAAATCAATCAAACGAGGATTACCCCATGGGTAGTAGCCCAAGCTCTCATTAAATTGAGCAGCGGAGTCCCAACCAACGCTGCTTATTTGCTCCGCTCCAATGCTCAGCGACCGACGAACAGCGCCATCTCCGATGGTTAAGGGGTTAGCGTGCTCGCTCACCACAAACACCGAGTTCAATTTCCGACGGGACCAGAAAAAAATTTGTAGCTTTTCCTATTAATGTTCCAGTTTATATATAGCTGTAATTACTGAAGAGCGAACTCCTCTTCTTCTGTCCACATCGTACCGCTCTATTACTAACTGCACCTACTAAAACTGCCACGTGGACCAACTTGTAGGCAAATCAAGCTAAGCGGCCCACCGACTAACAATAACCTACCACCTACCTCACATGTAGATTATCTTCAACAGTACGCTACATTTCCCATTTACTAATACTACAATGAAGAAACTAGGGCCATGGTACTCTGGAGTTGTGAAGGGTAATAATTCCACCAGGCAATCACAGCAGCACTTCGGCGAAGCGAGCCAATCAGAAACGACCCCTACGTCACCGCGACCTATAAGTAGGCGGGGGTGTCCGGCCGGGTTACTAGTTGGAGCCGGGACGCCGAGGAGGACGCTACGCCCACGAAGCCCCTACTGAAGATGGCAGCCGCAGTAGCCGCCGAAACGTCTAGAAGAATATTAAAGGAGGGAAAGAGAATTTGGTTCATTGAGGGAAGGATGATGAACTAATACATCTATACAAATTCCCAGACAGTGAACACCATAAAACTTAGAAGAATGAGATGGCAGGGAGACGTACAGAGATTGAGTGATGAAAGGGCAGTGAAAAAGGTTTCCTTGACCAACCCAAGTGGCAATAAGAATAGAGGTCGACCACGGTTGAGATGGCTTGATGATGTGAAGGGTGTGGATGAGGAAAGCAGGAATTAGACAATGGAGAAGGAAAGTAGAAGACCGGGAGATGTGGAGAGGTGTCTCAAAGAAAGGCTAGTTCAAACTCTGGGGGCTGTCGCGGTTATTGAATAAGACGATTGTGGGAAGGAAAGAAGCTTGAAATGAGGCAACGACGTCGGAATATAGGGAGAGAAGTGGTGAAGAAAAGAGTAAGACACAATTATAATGGCCAATGCTGAATTTCGGTAAGGTATATGTGAAAAAATAATGGGAAATTAATCGAAACTGGACACATTTGATCAATTTGAAAGATTTACAACAAAACCTGGTTATTTCGTATTCAATGTAAAATTTGTGAGAAAAAACAAGTAAAAGTTCTCACCAACGCATGGACTATGAAGTTCCTGTTATTTCATGGATATTGTAATACATATTTCGCTAAATATAAATTATTAAAAAATTAAATCTGTCAGTGCAGAAATGACCAAGAAGATGTGCAACATGTTGTATGGGATTCCTTACCGCAGAAAGAGATGAACACTTGCGGTATTTAGGGGTCTTTACTGCTACAGATAAAAGAAGACTATTAAACAGACAGGAGAGGTGTGAAAAAATTGATGATTTTGAGAGAAAGTTTGGTGAATTACGAAATATATTTAAAGAAAATTAAATTGCAAGTGACACAAAATACAGGTAATGACTTTATTAGGTACTGGATAAAAATATCAAATAAAAAAATTGGTACGTTGTGAAGTGGATTTATCGCTTTAGGATTAGTACAAACTTGTTACAATAGACGGCTGGATGATAGTCATTCATGAGTTAAAACTTAAATACGTATAGAACCTTTCAATGACTGTCCCGTGATGCATACAATGTTACGGGGCAATCTGTAGTATGCAAATTAAATAACTAAACCACTAAAATTACCTTACATTGACATTTTTAGTTTAGAGACAAAAATCCTGGAGTCACATGATTCATTAGTGATTCTCAAATTTTTTACCTCCACGATTCCTCAAAAGAGAGAAAAGCTAGAATATTCCGTGACCTCTACTCTCAACGAATGAAATGATAATGATAGTCAGCCCTTCCTCTTACGTAGTAAGCATAACAGCCCGATCGGTTAATCAAAACTATCGTGTGTTGTTGACAGTGTTGGGCATGACCATACATGCATCAAACGTACCAACGTGACCATGCATATACATACAATATTCCAATATTGGAAGTATCACCACGTTTTATTTCTTTGAAAAGGACTTATTGCCTACTGTTACTAAAAACAAAAATCTTTAAAATCAAGGGAAATGACCCGAGCTTTTTTTTCTTCAGACAGTTCCATTTTGACGCGAATAAAATAATGAGCTCATCTGGCAATGTCTCGCTTTAGAGACAAAACTTAAAGCTAGTTTCATGTGTTTATATTTCAAACTGTTCTTATTCAATACTTCTAAATTTGTGACTTGCTTCTTTATTAATTTGATTTAAATTAGATATGCAAAAATCTCCGGTCGTTTTTCTATGCTATCTAGATTCAGATGGGAGGACTTCAAACGTCATTAATAACACCTGAAAACGTATCACTCGAAAAAAAATTCTCTCTTGCGTGTTTCTCAGAACTAAGTGAGGAGAAACTTTTAAATGATAAACAAACGAAACAATCTCATTAATTTATTTCTTGGTATGTATTCTTATTACTGGAAGTAAAATATTTGTATTTGTTTTAAAATATAAAATGATTTTTGTACTAGGATGTTGGCTAGTTATTTCGCGATCTCCACTTTGAGAAACGTTGCTGTAGATAAACAGCATCACCGTCCAGTGTCTCGATGGTGATTATCTTCTCAATATTCATGATATTTTCGACTGACATTTGAATCGTACGTCACATCGAACCAGAAACATGGAAATATAAATAAAAGCGTTCTGTTGACAGAAAAGGGAAAAATGTTTGTGGACCTACACGACGCATCCAGGAGAGAGAGAGAGAGATTTTCAGGAATAAACCGCTGCCTGGGAAGGGGTTGGCTTGGGGGTTAGGAGAGCGTCCAATCGGATCAACAAGCGTCGAACCAATCAGCGGAGGCGCGACGAGGTAGCTGTCAAGCGAAATACTCACTCGCTCTGCTGAGCGATCGATGACAACAACCGAGTTTGGTTTTCACATGCGGAGCATCATGGACTGCTACCACTACGACATTCAATCCTCAAAAATCCCTCTCGAATAATTCACTCATAAACACTTCGAGTATACTCTTCTTTTATTCATTATTTTCCAACAGAACTACCCAGCGTTGCCAAGCTAGAAACTTTAAACAATCATTAATGAACATTGAAAATCTCAAAAAAATTAACAAACAACGTAAAAATTTATTTCTATTGCTAAAAAAAGTATTCAATAATTACATCAACATTCAAAGAAAAAATTGGTAGTGTGAATTGATATATTCTACCCAAAAGAGGGTTTTAAAATATCTGTCAACAGGTTAGAATTTTTTTAAACTCATTTTGTCCGCCGTTGCCCCGGGGTTTCATATACCATTAAAAAAACTGTCAAAAAGCAATACAAACTGCGAATGACCACGTGGAGAATAATAAACTAATTTACTCTCCGGAAGCAAGCAAGGGACCATCCCATCAATTCCGATCAAGGGCCCTAAGGCAGAGGCGGATTCAAAAATTTCAGCTAAAATTTCTAGATAAGATTTCAGCTAAAATTTCTAGATAAGATAAAAAGTTAGCTACGAGTTATAACACTAATAGAATAGCAACATGTTTGTAATTTATTTGACATGTACGAATTATTATCGAACTATAGATTACTCTGGGAATAGTGTTTACATATCATAAGAATTGAAATAACACTAAAATCACGATTTCTTCTTTCAATAAACGCGTCCCTAGACAAAAGCCTAGAGAATCTGTATAAGAAATCGACCTCTACCCGAAGGAAAACCGGAGAAAAACCCGGGATGGGATACTAGTTTCCATATTTCCCTACTTTCATGATATTATATTTTCCCTTTACTTAACTTCGAAACTTAAATACCACGAATGAAGTCTACAAAAACACACACAGTAATTACGAATTATTTTAATATCCAGACAAAAGGAAAATACATTTTACACAGAAACAAACAAAGCACATAGTTCAGACCTCTGAATTCTTTGGATTTTATTTCAACATTACGTTCTTGAAAGCAATGTTTTCAGAGCCTTTACGTACTTTTGCTTCAACTTATTAATTATGTTATGTTGAACGAAAATGGGAGACGGGACCGAGATTCGAACTCGGGACCTTGATGTTAACGCGCTCATGCGCTTACCGACTGCGCCATCCCGTTCACCTCCCGGGCCCGTCTTCCATTCTGATTCAACTTGTGAGACCCAAAGAATGGACGAAGGGCCCGGGAGGTGAACGGGATGGCGCAGTCGGTAAGCGCATGAGCGCACTGAGCTCGAGGTCCCCGGTTCCAACCCCGGTCCCGTCTCCCATTTTCATTCAAAATAACATAATTAATCTGTTACCTGGCGGTGAGGTTCATCGTATTCTAAGAGATTTCTAGGTTTTGCTTCAACGATTAGGTCACGTAGATAATACGTTCAGGGGATTGTCCGCCTCACGTAACTCATTGGGTTGAACTCTGACGGTCGTAATAAGCTTCAGTAATGAAACCGACGATTAACATTTACTGATTAGCAGCCAATTTTAATTGTTTTTCAATGTTTGTCATTCATTAACATTAAATAAACTTTGAATTTACTCGCAAAAACCCTTAAAAAGAGTCCTTTGAGGTTTCAAATAATTTCATTGATTACTTTTTTCCCCATTCATCCCTTTCAACTATCAATAGAATTCACTCATAGAGGCGAGGTTCTTCCACCTGCCAGTGACTTGGGTAAAGCAATTTTAAAGGAGAGACAATGGATTGCCATGGAACTCATAATACCGATCCAACATTTGTCTGGAGTGGATGGGGAAAACCCCCAGCAGAAAATCTCTCCTATAGTTTGCCAGAGCAAGGTTTGAACCCACGCTCCAACGCTCAGCGGTATTGTGGAAGCGAAGAAGCTATCAATAGCAAGTGACCGACGGTACACAAGCAGAAAGGAAGATTGGTTAAGGTTTAACACAAAAACTACACATGCGTTTGGCATATCATTATCACCATAACGTCGCTAACGATGGAAATCCTCCTCTCAGGAAGTAGAAACTATCCTTATCTGCTCTATACGATTTCCAAATGTTCGCAGCTAAGACGGGTGCAAATCTGTAACCTATCTCTCTTAGCTACAATTCTCTGCAATTCTTTACACTAATACTATAATATGAATCAATAATCCCACAACGCTATGGGACAACTCATTTTTTCTCGAATAAATATCAGGACGACGAAAATTTCATCTTGGTACCTTTCGTTTCTCCTTACACCTAGAACCAGACTCAAACATGAAACAATTAAGGTCTTTTCAATAATAGGCATGTCTAATTGTTGGTAGTGAAATTTTATACTTGACAAATAAGAAAAGTCTTACTATAAATATTTAATACATAAATTGCTTGAGCGTAAACAAATTGAAAAACATTTTAAATTCAAGTATTGATAAGGTACATGTCAAATCAGGTTGGCAGCACCTTTTCCTAAAAAAACGGGCACAATGCTCGCGAGAGATTTTTAGAAGAGTCTCTGATTTGACTCAAGTGTCAGTCATGAGAAATGTCACATTTTAGTTGGATTCCTCTGTTGTCAACTTAATTTCAATTTAGCAAAACTCTGGAATATCCAGAATCTACATTTTATAGAGACTTTAAAGTGAATCGGGCTCTTGGATATGGATTAGAACATTTTGGAATCCTCACTGAACAATTCCGTCTCCGGAGATCAAGTGACATGTGTAGGTGGATGCGTCCGCATAACAATGCATCACTCTCGTATATGCAAGCAGCTGTGATCACTTGTGTGCACAAACCATGCGAACGGGATTCATGACCCAGGGGAATTCCCGTCGAGGGGAAGCCATGTCACGTGACGACTGGTTGAACAAGAGATCCATCATTATAGTCTTCGCCAAAGAAAGTAAAACTGCTGTTCAGATGGTCGAAGTATTCTAGTCTGCTCTTGATGATACTTTCCGACAGTTCCAACTTTACAGTTATCTGACACACAATTATAATGTGGTGAGACATTTATTTATAACTAGCTGAATACCCGGCTTTGCACGGGTTAGGGAGAGACAATAATATAAATATACTACATAAATAAAAACAACAAATTATAAAGCACAATAATACACTACTTCATACAAATTTAAGAATCTTCTTTATTTAACACCTGTTTATAAACTACATTTTTTGTTTCATATCCAGGAGAAAGAATATATAAATTTTTAGGCGAACCTACTCTGGAGCAAGCAACATAAAGTTGCCCGTGTCTAAAACATGGCGATCTTAGATCAACACCACAAAACTTTAAAGACTGTCCCTGTGATTTATTAATGGTAATTGAAAAAGCTAGCCGGACTGGAAACTGTAATCTTTTAAAGTTGAAGGGAAGATCAGTTGGGATTAGAGGTATCCGTGGAATAAAAATTATTTCACCTTTTCCTTTTCCAGTTAAAATGACTGCCTGGATTATATTTTTCATTAATTTTGTCACACACAATCGTGTCCCATTGCAGAGTTTTGGTGGATCTAAATTTCGCAATAAAATGATTGGAGATCCTACTTTAAGTATAAGGCGATGTTGTGGCAATCCAGCTGGATCAAGTGAATTTAGGAATTCCGTTGGATAATTGACGGCTTCGTCAGCATCCACTACGGTATCAACCGATTTATATTCAATCACGTCTCCTGGCAGCATGGCTAGTATCTCCTTGTTAATTACATTAACATCATCGTTCTTAGGAGCAAGAATGGCTCTTTCTCGCAACCATTCTAAATTTTTATAATTTTGATTAACGTTAGGATAGACTGCTTGTATCATATCGCGGACAGTTTTCACCGATACACATAAATCTGATGACAATTTTATCATACCAGATGCTTCAATAACTAATCTATCTTCTCCAATCTCCAAAAGTTTATTTGCAAAATTTTGAGCATTCCCATCTCTTAAGAGGATTCGCATGTTTTGTTTAAGGCTAATTTCTTGGACATGATTCCATAGAACAGAATGTTTTAAACAGGCATAAATTTCATCGGCTGGAGTCGATTTTGGAATGACAGGCAGAGTTTGACGGAAGTCTCCACACAGGAGTACCAGAGCTCCTCCCATTAAACTGCAGTTTCCTCTAAGATCTTTAAGTGTTGCGTTGAGGGCCTCAAGAGATTTTTTATGAGCCATCGTACACTCATCCCATACTATCAATTTACATTCTATAAGAACTTGTGCCTGGCCGCTTGTTTTATTTATATGACATGTGGGATTTTCTTGTCGGGAAATATTAAGTGGCAACTTAAGGGCAGAGTGGGCTGTTCTTCCTCCTTCCATTAATGTCGCTGCAATACCTGAAGATGCAACGGCTAGAGCAATTTCTCCATGAACCCTGATTTCAGCGAGAACTAAATTAATTAAAAATGTTTTTCCCGTGCCACCAGCAGCATCAAGAAAAATGATTCCTCCTTCTTGTTTATCTACTTGATCCATTATTGTTTCGTACGCGAATTTCTGATCTTCATTAAGAAGTGGCTTTTTATCCGCGATGTATGCTTCTAAGTCTAAGACATTGTAGCTAGTTTCACGTATATAATCTGGATAAAATACACCCTCTTGATGTTGTACAGGTGCAAAAAGACCGAGTTCCACTAAAGTCTTGTTAACCATGGTGATACACTTTTCCTCCAAAATAATCAAAGTTTTATTAAAAATGTCGGAGTTAAACGTAATATCCAATGTAGGATTTTCACTTCGAACTTTAGCCAGTATATCCTCACTCATTGATTCTTTATATTTTTCCCATAATGTTTTTGGGTTAGATGGATTACAGGAGGTTATTATGATGGCAAACAAAATTCGGATTTGTCCTGGAAGAGAAATCAAACTGGCCTCTCGCAATGAGTCATCCCAGTGTTGATCTCCTTCTAGCAACCCTAAATTCTGGCAAGCTTCTCTGAATGTCTCACATATTTCTCCGTTTACCGTTCTTAATTCTGCAAATGAGCGAGGTCCTCTAATGGTATGTAGAAGCATTCTTAAAAAATAACATTCGGCGTTGTTAGGATGGACTGTGTAGACTCGGCCCAATGCGTCACATGAATAAATATTATGCTCAGGATCAAAGTTGCCCATTTTTCTTCTACAAAAGACTTTCCTTGATGTATTCCACGTATAATATCTCGGCAATTCTGAATACAATAGTGTTCTTGCAAAAGTATCCTGCTGGCATAGTTGGAAAAATGCTGTTAAAGTTGTGTTTGGCGGCTGATCAATCACTCTTGCGGCACTATCAGTTGAGAAGTATACTCGTTGACCGTTTTCTAAATGAATGCTAAGGTGAACCACAGTAGGATACCGTTCATGAATTGAAAATCCGAAGATTCGCCAAACAGCTTCGTTGCTACTGACGTATCTTCCCAACTGATAACGCTTTACTTCATTGTTGGTGTCTTCATTGTCTACACCAAAAACTACCATATCAGAACCCTTGTTTCTATGACAGCAAAAAAGTAAACAAATTACATACATACATACATACATACACTCTCCTTTATATATATAGATATGTAAACGTAGATGAAATTAGATATCATGTGAGATGCACTGTTCCTCCTGACCACATAATTTGGGGGACGGAAATGGGAAGGAGACATGTTGAGTTGCAACTAATTTAAGATCCCGAACCGAATCAATGATCTTAAAGTAGTTGAGGGATTTTTTTTCTTCATTTATTTATTCCAATTCGTTCGACCCTGTTCCTCAGTGATATTACCAGGGTTTTACATCCTTGTTTATCTTGCTACTACTATTCACATATTCTTATCGGTAACTAAAAGTTTGTAACTAATTGCTTCCACTATTCAAATCCCATGTTTCATCGCATATAGTATTGTTTCCAAGAAAGGTCACGTGATTCAGGAATATTTCATATTTACTTTCGCTTCCAATGCACTCTGTATGAAGAGTCCGAGCTCTATAAGACGGAGGGAAACCCCAGGTGAACACCTCACCCCGTTCGGCTGAGGATGGAGTCAAACTCGCGTTCATCCCCTTGGCAGAGCGTGCGAACGCGTCTGTCCGTGGGGTAGGATTAGGAATTCAAAAATTCAAATTTACAACATCTCTCACTAAAATAAATAAATAGTAATTTTTGACAGCGAACATTCGTTCTTTTTGAATTGATCGCTTGGACTCGTACACAAATATCCATTTCTTTAATTCCCGACTGACATTTCAAGCAGTGGGGAGTTGTGGACAGTTAATACCATTTTCTGGTATTCATTCGTTTCCAGTTTGAGTATTATGAACATTTCTCGGTTAATTTGTTGTTTACTTTACTTAAAGAATAAAAAAATATATTTTCTCAAATGTAACAAAATCAATCGCAAAATTGTACAATAAAACAAATACAATCCGTTAATCGTCATTTGGGATTAACGAAATAAAACAGATGATAATAATAATAATCTTATAACTATTTTTTTCAGCTTTTTTAATGCGTGGATTTTTAGGGAAATCCGAAACATTTGTTAGATGGTGGCAAATAATTTACTAAGAATTTTTTGATTTTAAAATGTTCCATATCTTTTCCCTTTGAATGTACTCCGTTAAAGATAATATTCCCGTTGATATAATTATCCCTCATTAATTCCATGGATTAAAATTTACGACCATTCTATTCTTACGAGATGCCATCCGTGGCATTAAATTATTTCGTGCTTTTTGTTTTGGAGCATTAGGTTGGATATTACCGTAACGTTTTCGCATTGGATTGGTTTTGTCATATTTGATACATAACTTCTCATTTCTATACAAAGGGTCAGCTTATATTTTATTTATTTTCCTGTTCATTAAAAACTCGATATGATTAATTTCGTAATATTATCTTTGAGCCCTTCAACTTTATAATAACTTTAAAAAATTCATAAGTACATGTTAGAAACGAATATAACTCTTTGTTCAAAACCATTCCTCGCATGTTGCGTTCTTTAATTCTTATTTAATCATTCTATCCATCATTACGATTGTCGACAGTTTTATGTTTATGTTTACGATATATTCCTGTTGACCTCGCCACATTTTTAATTAATATCGAGGGCTGGTAAATTATTTGATTTTAAATTGAAATTTTATTTTCAGGGTATGATCTACATAGTAAACATACGAGTAGATCAGTTTTGTGTGTTTTGTTTTTCGTAATTTAATCACACATACTCAACAAACGCTTAATAAAATTAATGCCTAATTATTTAATGCAATTTCAATTCATGATACTATTTTTTTGCTTGATTTTTGTTCTAGATAAAGACTTTTTAAATTGATATATTGGAAGATGTCTTTAATCCTGCATTCTCGAGTACTTTGTTTTCCAGAATTAAAAAAATAAGGTTTTAAGAATGAGAGTTGTAACCCATATAACACACGTACGTGCATATATACAGAGACAAGGAGACTGGCAACAGCCAAGACAAATGAATAAATAAATAAATAAATATACAAAAAGAACCAAAATACGATGTAGAACAATAAGAAAAACAATGAAGTTAATGGTCAGGAATTATGAAAAACGCAAAAGACATGGGACGAAAATTTATGCCAATTTTTAAATTAACGATCAATAAACAAGATGTCGCATTATGTGACATTACGGTTTATAGAATGTCGGATTAAGGAGGGATCAGCACTAAAAGATTGTCAAATCACGGAGATGTTTAATTGTTTTCTTGATTATTCTTATAATTGATTATCTTATAAAACACAACAATATGAATAATAATAACGAAAAAACGTAATTTAATTTGTATCAATCTGTTTACAATATAGTACAAATAGTATTCAGGCACTCTCTTGACTTGTTCGAAATGTGCAAGAATATCTACAAACATGGCGGCCGAGCACAACTGTTTCGTTATAAATCCATGTCACCTCAGAAAACATTAAATAACCTTTTTCAAATGTCCTTTGACCAATAAATAACAATGATGTAAAAATACAACGGAAAACTTACTACAAATCTAAAAGCAAGCTTCCATCACTTTCGTGATTTAAAAGTTGGTCTTTCATTGAAAGTAAGCGTTACCTCCATAAGACGCAATGTATTACACCATCAATTACATTTGTAATTATTTCATTTAAATGGCCGGTAAGATATGTTTTTTCTAGTTTGAATCTCAGTAAATACATGTTTCTGTATTTATTTACGCCGATTTCAGTGTATTAGGAATTTCATTCTACTTACGCTAGTGCTACCTTAAAGAGGTTTTACCGAATATCTGTAGTAACCAGAAGCGTAATTTGATGTAGAATGATCCCTCTGACTTGTTGGCGATCACATTCTTCGTCTGAAATTCCAGCAGTGTTTTGTTCTCTCTCCTCTCGAAATGCCTTGTTCCAAATCCTTCTCCCCAATACAGAGCCTTGAGGAACGCCATCGCGCGCCCCCGCGTCGACTGAATCCGAGAGCGATGACGGCGACGCAACCCGAGGAGGAAATTGGGGTTGGTTTGAAAGAGACGAGATTGTAAATTGGGTGCTGCAGGCGGAGGAAGAGAGGTACAGTCGCTGAGGGAGTCGGTAAGAGTCGATTCGCGAACGATCGTTCGTTCGTCCACCCGTCGTGGATGATTGAATCGCTGGCTGAGCGCATTTGCAAAGGGAGTCAATGCGCAGAAGGCGTTCGTGGTCATGACGTCTTCGATGTGCTGAAGCGAAGAGACGAGATGAAGTTTAGAAGTGTTAAGCTTCACAATGAGATCACTCCCGTACTCAAACAACGTAAATTAACATTCAGTCAAGTGAAAATGACGACAAACTGGGAGACGAGCCAGACCAATACACCACCCGTTCGTTGTGGTCAGCACCCCTGCGATCAAAGCTAGAGTTCCGGGTTCGTCTTCCGACTCGTCGCCATTTTCACCTGATTGAAAGTTATCACATATCATCTCCTCGTGTAGGTACACAAGAAAAAAAGACATGCAAGTTTAAATTAGTTTATTAGAGACAAAAATTATAAATGTTCCATTTTTCTTTCGACCTCAATTTGATTCATCTTTTATAATTTTGCGTATAGGACTTAAATAAAACTCAATTCTTATGTGCCAACGTTTCGACACCTATCGTGTCTTCATAAGGGCTATATATTTATCAAACAAAGAAATATTTACACTTAATATACACAACCGTCTATACACAATCTAATTCTACAATCATCTATCATTTTTGTACATACCTTATAATACTCCATACATTTTAAACCAAAACACTACATTACCATCACAACAGCCACTCATAACCTCTAATATTCAAACATACTCACGCCAACTACATCTGAGCAACTAACGCCCAACCGTTACAATTCAAATAACCCACACAGTCATACCAACTTCAACCAGTTATATCAAAACAAACCAACAACATACATTCAAACAAAAAAACAAAATTATATAATTAAAACAAATACCCATCATTAAATTATAACTAAATAATATATCAAAATGTTTTTTACAAAGATATCATATCCCAATACATTTTACAGATTAGTGTACACGTTGTTAGTTATTCTGAAATAAATATTACAATAAAAATAAGTGTAAATGTTTCTTTGTTGTTTGTTAAATATATAGCCCTGATGAAGACACGATAGGTGTCGAAACGTTGGCAAATAATAATTGAGTTTTATTTAAGACCCATACGCAAAATTATAAAAGATGAATACAAATTATAAAGTACACTTGAGGGGAAAAGATTTTGTCTATTGTGATTTGATAATGAGAAAATGTGGATAATGAACCGGTACACGCATTCTTCTTATGAGAAGAAATACGAGATACAGGTGAGCTCCAGAGAGAAAAAATGTATTCATTGCCGTAGAATAAATGGTGAAACAGTGGTCACAGAAGACCAGTATTGTAAAACGTATACAAAAATTAAGATAAAAAGAGGCGGACTAAAGAATTCATAAATCCAAACCATAAGTAATAGTGAATTCTTTATGAGACTTCATGAAAAAAATCACAAAAAAGTACATTGGATGATTATTAATAGATACATTCTGATAGAGGTTAAAGAATGTATATAAATATTGTAAATAGTTTTGGAGAATTTTAATTATGATAAAAAGATCTATCAAATCAGAGTTAATTTTAAACTTATTGTCGAGGACGATAAACGCTGTAAAAAACCATCGTGTACTAAATAATTATTATAATTATTGAAATATGTTTTCTAGATTCGATCTTAATGCAATACCATTGAAACTATGTATAGTTAAATAAGAAGCATAACGAATCAGAGAATGGTAGTTCATATGGTTCAATATAACTATTGCTCCGTAGAGCCATATTTGGATTGGAAGTCCGATCACTCGGTGGAGCCTTTAACACACGACGTCAATATCCGACTTCTTTACTTTTAATACTTCTCCGAAACCTCTGGGAGCACCTGGGTTCCTATTGAGGTAGAGGTATGGAGCGTCCTCAATGCTAATCTGAATTCTTTCACATATTCACATTATTCTTTGAACATTCCTCCATTGTCTCCCAATGGCGTAATCAATGGCGTGTTGTCTTATGGCTCATATTAATTTAGTTTTATGTGTACTCAACATTGGCACGTTTGTGTACATAAATTCTGTAGCCCCATCCTGGCCCGGGTTTTTCTCCGGTTTTCCTTCGGGTAGAGGCGGATTTATCATACAGGTTCTCTAGGCTTTGTCTAGGGGCGGGTCTATTGTAACAATAAATCGTGAATTTAGTGTTATTTCAATTTTTAAGCACTATACTCAGAATAATCTATAGTTCGATAATAACTTACATGTAATTTTTTGCTTAAAATTACAAACATATTGACATTCTATTAGTATTATAACTCGCAGCTAACTTTTTATCTTATCTAGGAATTTTTGCTGAATTTTTTGAATCCGCCTCTGCCTTAGGGCCCTTGATCGGAATTGATGGGATGGTCCCTTGCTTGCTTCCGGAGAGTAAATTAGTTTTTTTCCCTCCACGTGGTCATACGCAGTTTGTACTGTTTTTTGACAATAAATTTATTATTATTATTATTATTATTATTATTATTATTATTATTAAACTCTACTGTAGAGCACCGGTGATCACGCGGGTGAAACACGACATATAACATATAATCAAAGCCTTATACTTACATGAACATAAACATTTTCTCGACAAAATTTAACTTACGGACGCTTTTTTTGCCATCATTCACAAGAGTAATGTAACTATTTGTACCTCGTGTTATGTTAGCAAGACATTTGAATTTCTTAAAACTTAAATCCATCGCCAACCTCAGCCATCAATTAAATTCACATAATCTTGTGGCCGGTATTCTGTTTCTTCTGCATCGAGCGAATATTGCCTTTTGTCATTGTGTGTTGTGTTATTAACTTGTATTTCTTTACAGCAAATAGTCGCTTTTGTGAATACTATCATTATTTATTCGGATATTAGTTAAATTCGTGGATGTTGATAATTTTTGTTACGTAAAAATATTGTATAATTTACATCAAAGTTACGTGAATTGGAGTATAGAAGGAAAGTTCCAAACGCAGAGAATTTTAAAACAACAGATTGACAAGTTGAATCCTAAAATAATATAAAAGATATTATGAAATTGAATCTGTTCAAATCAGCGGTTAAAAACTACCTCCTGCACCAGTGCTTCTACAATGTAAAAGAATTTATTGATTTTAACAAAAGTTAAATTCGTCTTGTACTTTATCACGCCATTGCTGTAG
>NNCF01126316.1:103768-130944 GCA_002313205.1 Laupala kohalensis
CTATTAGTATTATAACTCGCAGCTAACTTTTTATCTTATCTAGGAATTTTTGCTGAATTTTTTTTGAATCCGCCTCTGCCTTAGGGCCCTTGATCGGAATTGATGGGATGGTCCCTTGCTTGCTTCCGGAGAGTAAATTAGTTTTTTTTTCCTCCACGTGGTCATACGCAGTTTGTACTGTTTTTTGACAATAAATTTATAAATACAACTAAGTTTCACCACAACTACTCCTTTATTCTCAATCATTAAAAAAAGTTTGTCCAGGAAAGTCACGTTTAAACCTACAATTGCAGACTCAAAAATTTACCAAACGTGGAAAAAAGAAATTAAAATTTTAACTCTGACATTTTCGGAGGAATATCTAGGAATCCATGATTTTTTTTCGATGGCAACTGCGGAATGTCGAACTCATATTTTGAATCGATTGTTGTGTATCACAGAAATCAGGGAATTTCAATACATAAAAAACATTTCGCAGATATTTCATCAAGAAAATACTACGGATGAGAGTATCCTCAGATCGAATGTGAATTCCAATTCGGATAAAGAAATGGATTCATCTCCGAATCTTAGATATGACATCCCAACCCTATAGTTCAGATATTATATTATAAGGTAGGAAAGTCACAATCAAATATTGGGATGTGATAATAAATTCAGTGTCAAAAAAGCTGTTACAAACTGCGTATGACTATATGGAAGACAATAAACTAATTTACTCTCCGGAAGCAAGACAGGGACCATCCGATCACTTCCGACCAAAGATCCTAAGGCAGAAGCGGATTTAACAATTCTGCACACTTTTAACGATCAAAATAGTTGGATATGTATTATAATGTTAATATAATACCAACAATATCAACATGTCACGTCCAAAGGTCTGGATTGATCCTTTCCTTCCACGGAATTTGGATACCACATCCAAACCTGTCCTCTCAGTTTACTCGATACAAAATGCACAGTTGTTACGTAAAACGAATAAATCCTTCCGAGTTGTTTTTCTTTGCCTCTTTCCATAAAATGGCTTGATTCCCTATAAGCTTGATTCCGAGTGAAGATCCGGGAATAGTGACCACCACAGAGGATGCGTTGTTCCAGTGGTCGTAAACGTCGTGCGCAGACGGACAGACCGACCGCCCCTGAACCGACCGCTGGCGGTCAATGGCGCTTCTCTCCCCTTGACATTGGCGACCACTCATCGTCAGAAGCGGAGGCGTGGTGGTTTGGAAGATGCGCCAAGCCGCGTCCTTGGTCTTTGGCATTCTGGACAGGCGTACACGTCATCCAGTTGGCTGTGGTCACGCAGTAATTGCAGAGCTCAGATCGTATCATGGATTGTCTGTTCACAAGGAATTATTGACGTGTAAAAAATATTACTGCTTTCACTTCCCAGCTAATTGTTCATATGCGAGAATATAACTATTGTTTGTTTTTAAATTTAGTTTGTTTAAATGGAATTGTTCTAGCCATGAGATCTACAATTCGTCCATACCAATAATGTCAGATGAAATGCCTCAGTGATAAAAGAAAATATTAAATTAATAATTTACTAGTCACTATTGTGGTGACAATTACAGATTTAATCGTTATACGTCGCAATATATTAAATACATAAAAATTTGAAAACGCGCTAGGAGTACAATTTAAACTTATTTTAAGCAAATAATTCAACATTAAATATTAAATCACTTTCAGCGATAAAGATAGTCAGTACGTTTATTTCTATCGAGATCTAAAATGCGAAATATGTTTAGATGTATTAGCATTTCGCATTGCATTACCTCAATAACAACCTAAATTAATTTCATTCGTTTTAGTACATGGTATAAATAAAATCATGTTTTTAAAACGTTTCTTATCTTTATTCTTCTTCAATTAGTCACAGTCTCGCCATTCCGCGATGTTAATGTCGTCAATGTTCTCTCCTCCCGCCACTGATTTCGCTAAATTAGCCAGACCAGAAAACGAAAGTACGTGATTTTTGTTGTTGTTTTTTATGATTTTAACGCACTTTCCACTCTCCGGAAAATTTTTCTCCGCGATTTAACCATCGTGGATGATTTAACAGATTCCCACGCAGTGTTTATGTCATAAATACCATCAAGAACCGATTCTGTTGCATGTCTGATTTTTTTGTTAACCGTCAGTCAAAATTCATCCGCGAACCGTGGATAATCTCCAAAGCGGATAATCCACCGCAAACAATTTTTATTAAAACTTTTTTCAGTTCTTAAATAATTATATTCTTTAATACGGCAATACCTTCATGTATCTAAATATTGGAGTTGATATGACTTCAGACATATATTATTTAATTCATTCTTTCTTATATTTGTATAATAAGACGTTTTGGTATTCTTTTCCTCTTTGTAGTTACAAAATTCCTCCACTAGCTTTTATAGCTATTTTCATCTGAATCGTTTTATGGTCCAGCAACTTTGTATAATGAATAGGAAATGGTTACAAGACTAGTGCATCGTGTACAAGACCTGATAGTATTCGAAGTTAAAGAAACATCACATGTTGATTACGATGTGTGTTTAACAGTCATTACTGCAGAGCACTGTATTTGTGCATTGGTAGGTAAAATGTAATTTTATAAATAGACAATTTAAAGTAAAAGAAAATAAACTAGATAATCTACTTCTAATCCGTTCGTTGCATTAAGTGTTCACGTCAGCATGATTCAACCCACATTAGTTTCTCTTCGTGTCGGCGGACGGCAAAGTTAAATGAATCAGAATCAGTGTTCATCCAATGAAATGGAAAACTTTAAATTTATCATCCAAATGATAGATCAACGTCCAGCAAATCGGAAAGTGTACAAGTACTGACTACCAACATTTCAGAAAAATATTTAACCCAACAATAAAATCCCATACCTCTTTTAGATAGAACTGTAGTCTACAAACGTAATTTTGTTTTTTTGTTGTATTTGTAAATGGGAAATGTAGCTTGCTATTGAAGCTTATCTACATGGCGCAGTAAGAGGTAGGCGTTGGGTGGTAGGCTATTATTAGTATGAGGGTTTGTTAGCTGAATTTACCATCAACTTAGTCCAAGTGGAGGAGTTAGTAGGAGTAGATACAGAAAGGAGAGTCCGCTTTTCAGTAATCAAAGTTACATAAACTGGGACATTCATGTGAAAGGCTCCAAATTTTCTGGCTCCACCGGGAATCGAACCCGGGATGACTTGTTGATGAGCGACTACACTACCACCTGACATTCATCAAGTAACAAACGTACTTGATGAATGAGTAAGGAAAACAGACACGAAGTTTTCTATCAGCACATGCATTAATGATCCTTACCTTCATTTGAAACATTCTTTTAAATACCATAATTACTTCGACTATACGCGTTTATAGTAATCGACGCCTTCTACAAGATGATTTACATGAGAAAGATTACATGAAGGAATTCTTACTTTTTTCTCCTGACAAGAAAAGGCTCATTCCCGATTTCAATGGTCAATCTCCTTCCCCCCCCCCCACACACACACACNAGACACGATCTTGAGTCTCTCCAAACACTTTTTCCACGATGTAAATACGTTTCGGCGTTTTATTTCCGTACCTCTTACTTCAAATAGCGAAAGAATTACATTAATTTCGGTAACTCAGGAATTAGATTGATACTCCTGCCTCGATATAGGTCATATGGTAACGAACTGTTTCCATCGCATTGAATCCATCCCTGCGCTCGTGTACTTTATATTCCGGTGCATTTTTAATTCCGCCTGCAACTGCATTCCACCGCGCAAGGTAAAGTCTCCGTTATTGCACCCTGTAGTTTCGCCCAAGTGCCTCGCGTCTTTCGGCGATGATATATCTCCGGGTAAATTTCCAGAATGGAGCAAAGAGTAAAAAAATAAGAAAGAAAAAAGTTTAAACCCAGAAAAGAGTACGTGCGAGGAAGTAAAGATGGCTTGCGTTCTCCACTTTTTTTATTTCTTTTGCAAACGGACTTTTTTCGGACGTAAAATATTTTCGTATCTTTGGAAACTGCTGCACAGGTTAAACGCGTTGTCCATATACTCCTCGCATTATATAAAATTCTGCCTTTAGGGCTCGCCAACGTCAGGGTCATTAGAGCCCTAAATATATATATTAATGACAAAAATTACGAAGAAAACAACATGTAACGAAACACTCAATCAATGTCGACGAAAATGCTTCTTTTTGTCCTGGAACTCTTGAGTTGATATTAAGTAAGGTTATAAAACTGTCATAAAAATGTATTAAAAAATTAATCTTGATTAAATGTCATAGATTAAACAATAACACAGAAAGTAAAAAAAGGTCATAACTGAGAGTAATGACGCGCTATCGAGGGGCAGCAAACGCATCCCATTTACAGATATGATACTACTTTTTATCTCACGCGTTGACTTTGTTCCTTCATTATTTCAATTAAGCCTTTAGCAAAATCGTTTCCTTTCGTTGATTTGCAGCTACGAATTTTTATCCCTGATCGGAATTGTAATGTAATGGATCCATTCATAATGGAGCTCTTGCATACCTTAGAAGTTCATTAGAATTTTAGCACCGTCCCTTCCAAAAAAAAAAAAAAAGTTTTAAAAAAATTCAAAAGTGTGGAGTTGCTTGAAACACAGGACTAGGGATTAGCTCCGCGTTTGCAAATGGCTCTAGCCCCCTACGCCTTTCCCTTAGCACAAGACGGATGGCAAGGAATTAAAAGTCTATTTTATAACGCTTTTAAGCTCGCGAACTGAAGTGCTACGTAGTCGCAACTCTAGCATTATTTTCTTTCTTTTATTTCTTTCTTTCTCTCTCTCTCTCTCTCTCTCGCTCTCTCTCTCTTTCTTTCTCTCTTTCTTTCTTCCTTTCTTTCTTATGAAAGGATGATGAAGAAAGAGGTCATTTGTGTCAGGAATTGAGTTTGCAAAAAAAGACAAAACACAATAAACTCTTTACCAATTTTGACGACTGCTTTTCTCCGAAGGCGATTGTTACAAGGAAAGGACACAAGAATTACAAAGTTATACCGAAATACATCCGAAACCAAACTTTTCTTTTGTAATAATTCTATGTTTGCGTTCACTAATTTTGAGAAAATTAGCAGTGATTTATTGTGTTTGATTGAGACATTTGGATTTCATGACTCATTATGTATTGCTTAGCTGCATAAACAAAAATGCTTGATAAAGTAAACACTTTGTGCGTACATTTGGATCCGGTCTTCGTAAATAAACAGTGCTCGTGGTTCACTTTATGGTTTGTAGTTTCATGTAACTTCAGGCAATAGATCCTCTCCGCATACAAAATAAATTCAAGCTTATTACTTGCGCAGTGCGCTTGGTAGTCAAATCGTAAATTATGAAAATTATCAAATGAAGTATCGTCCTATCATAAAAACCCTTTCGATTTAGGTGTTGCTACGTAAGTGCTAGAATACACAAATCTATGTGGTCATATGTACATCGGAATTATTTTCATCCCTTCACCCAGGCGTTCACATAAAAAATGTAAATAATTATTAATTTCGAATCCTTTGTCCTGGTATACGACATTTTTTTATGATGAAATTAAAAAAAACATATTTACGGATTACGATTCCGTAAGAAAATGAAATATAATTAGCAATATGTGTTATAAAGGATTTAATATTAAAAATTAAAGTGATAAGCACTTTTTTATCGATTTGAGTTCATATTATAGTTGAAGGAGCGACACTGGTTGTACTTATTTATTGCAAACTATAATAACCAATAATTCAATAACCAGTTTAAGTTGAATTGTATTTTTTATTCTGAAAAAATATACATTTTAATAATTTATTCTTTATGATTCTTGCTATTCCTATTAAATCTGTTGATATTGACAACACAAAATTATCGAAATCCTGTGAAACTGCTTCGAAGAAGCCAATTAACACTCCAGGGCGACGCTGGTTAAGTGCGGCGAGTATAAACCTTCACACAGACTTCACATTCGCGTGTTACCTTCAGTGCGTGATAAGCACATGCATACACAACACACGACAACGAAAACTCGAGATACAAAGAGATACAAACTGATACATATTCTGTTATATTCTCAGTAATATACGGAATGTTACACACCTCCGAAAGATCCCCTTCTCCACACTCTCTCACAGTGGTTCTAGCTATCTCACAAGTTTAGCACGCCGTGTAGCAAATAAAGGTTTTCTTCATAGCGAGGTGAAGAAGTGAATTTTATTTCACAATTGAGATATAATTTTACACCATGCGAAGGGTCTGAAGATGTCAAATTTCGATTATTTTACATTCTTAAACATGTCATACGATCTTATTGGACAATTCACAGTATTGTTCTCCTTACAACGCTTCGATCCCAGGATTGGCCCATAATCAGGTGTAAAAAATACTAATAACAAATATTAACATATCAACACGATTTAACGTAAATATTAACACAAATTAATCGTATATTTACACAAAATTAGAAATCACACCAACATGCTATAAAATATTGTAAATCCCCGAAAAAATTTCCATTTTTACATTCATTCTTTCTTTCAATACTATTTTTTTTATAAATATCACTTTTGGTATTCAACGTTTGTAATAATCAGCTTCCTTATTTAATATTAAAGTTTTATCTCAATCCATCAAGAAATAATTTTCTGTACTAGGGGATGTTACTACACTTTTCCCATCCTGGCCCAAGTTTTGCTCCGGTTTTTCTTCGGGTAGAGGCGGATTACTTATACAGGTTCTCTAGGCTTGTCTAGGGGCACGTTTATTGTAACAATAAATCGTGAATTTTGTGTTATTTCAATTCTTATGATTTTTAAACACTATACTCAGAATAATCGATAGTTCGATAATAATTTGTACATGTAAATTTTTTGTGTTAAATTACAAACATATTGACATTTTATCAGTACTATATCTCGCAGCTAACTTTTTATCTTATCTAGGAATTTTTGCTGAAATTTTTGAATCCGCCTCTGCCTTAGGGCCCTTGATCTGAATTGATGGGATGGTCCCTTGTTTACTTCTGGAGAGTAAAATTAGTTTGCTGTCCTCCATTATTACTATTATTACTGAATTTCGTTTGAACTCCTGTATTCGATTGTTTAAACGTTAGCTACACCGTAGGATTGAAAATCGACGAAAATAGCTGAATCTTGTTTTGTACAACCGTTTAGCCTTTGACAAGCGACGCAGTGCTCGGTTCATTTGTCTTCCTTCCGAACAGTCACAGACAAGTGACAGTCGTTGAGGGACATGAACTCGTCCTCGAATGGATTCGGATGCGTGGCGTTTCTGACAACCGTGCCCTTCCCACTCCCCACCCACTCCCACTCCCACCCCCACTCCTGTGACGTATTGAGCTCTTCTTCCCCCAGAGGGCTTTCGACAAGAGCCCTGAGGTGAGGTCTTGATGAATCGAAAGTGCTGCTGCGAGTGGCGAGAGCGATTCGTATGCGAGCAGGGAGACGGCGAAGAACGAAGACAGATGAATTGAAGATGGTGGCGCACTTCCACGAGTAGAAGACGCTTTTAGCACCTCGACGAACCCAGTTGTTGACCTCAACACTGACTCATTCTCCACTTGGGTTCAGGCTACTCCATGAACCTTGGCAACATTCTTTTCCGATCGTCAAACGTTCTCCAATGAATTGCAAATCTCAACTTTTAACAAATGTGTTCATACTCGCGAAGACTTTGCGGTCACAGTAATAATCAGTATGACTGCAAAATCTGCATCGTCAAAGCAGTGAATGGCATATACACCGATTATAAAGCAGTAACAAGCTACGAATGACCACGTGGAGGACAATAAACTAAGTTACTCTCCGGAAGAGAGCAAGGGACCATCCCATCAATCGTAATTCATTATTAATGAAGTGAATTTCGCCGATCATCGAAGATACCATCTGCGAGGTATGAGCTATGAACTATTTACATTCTGTGCAGACTGCATCGAGGGTAGCGACCAAGACACTATAATAAATAAATAAATAAATTTATTGTCAAAAAAGCAGTACAAACTGAGGATGACCACGCGGAGAACAAACTAATTTACTCGGAATTTATAAGTATGGGTATTCTCATGTCGCCATTTCAAGTACACTCCACAGGCCTTAATGGATTTGATGCTTTTCAGAAATCGTAAATACAATTCATATCGAAACTTTTATTAAAAAGTAAGAAAAACTAGAATACGAATATTATGCCACATCTATTATTTGCACACATAAATAATTAATAATTCCTTTATTTACGTTATTTAAGCTCTTCTGTACCGAGCATTCCCTCATGTCGTTTCATATGTACTGTATTGCATACACAACACGTGTGTTCCAGAACGCACATCGGCATTACGATAGGGGATTCGGAAAGTGCACTCTGCAGTATTTTCAGGACAAAGGAAAAACTCATAATCAACATGGCGCATTCTACATTACTCCGACCCTCAGTTCAACATCTCCCGTGAGACGCTCTCGGAATACGGTGAAAACCACCCAAGAACACACAAACACACGCGATATTTCTCTTCTTTGAATGTGCAACTATTAATAATTAACCATGTGGATTCGAACCACGAAGAGTTATGGAAGAATAGAACTCTACATTTCTCATGAGAACGATATCGCCTGTGTGTATACAAAAATACGTCGGGCACAATACTGCAGCACCACGATAACAACCGTTAAATTTTTTCTCAAAACCCGATTTTACCATTCTCAGAATCAACGAAATGGGATCCGCAAATCGTACAGACATAAATTTTAAAATACATATTATTCAATTAATTAGAATAACTACTTTAAGTGAATTTTTTAAGCTTATTTCCTAGTCATGTCATTAAATCAGCAGTGGTTGCGCTTATGAATATATAGTGAGAGCTCGCGTGGATGACTCTCGTCATATATCACCTTGAATTTTTCATAAATAAATTGCTGGTTAAATAATTGGCATCGATCTTAAGCACTTACTGATCTGATCGCTTCCCAATGGAGCATCGGTGGTCGCATGGTTGGAATCTGTCATCCATATTTAAAATAAAAATATTATTAAATATTTCTTAATATTTTTATGTATGACCACGTAAGTAACTCCTTTCTATCTATTAATTCAATTTGTATACCCAAGTTGTTCATAAAATACGCTTCGCCACAGTATTCGATTACTTATAGAAAAAGTCAAGTGGATGTCGCCTGTCATCCAACACTCAATGTTTCAGAATTCCAAGAAAACAGGGCGGGTTAGAGACTAGAAAACCATCGAGGTACTAACATAGTATGTATACACGTTGTGTTTATTGAGAATCCTGGACATAAATGAGGAAAATCAAGTAATAATACTTTGCATTCTGTAAACTTTTTGAGAAACTTGAGACGCGTTTTTCTCATAATTAAGTAAAGTGTGGTTACGGTGATGATAGTTGGAGCGGTAGAATAAATGTTCCATGAAGTAGAAAAAATTCGAAAACTAACGTAATATCGGTGCAAAAAAGGTTTGCATTATTGACCATCAACATATAATATTGATTGTAATGCATTTCGTAAAGGATCTTCAAAAAAACTGCAGGACACTTTACATTGTAAAGAAACGGGCGAGTTCATTTTGTTAACCGCTCGTTTTAATGAATGAAATGATCCAATTTACGAAATAATTTGCGAAACCTGAAACATTATATTCAACAACAAACATTACAATACATGGTGGACAACTTATCTGTAAGTTATTTTATTGGATAACAAGAAAATCATTATTATACCTCCTTCAAACAAAAAAATTCTGTTTTAATTGGAAAAGCAAAAGCTATATTTCTGCAAACTATGAGCAGCTAAGTCGAGCGCACATGCCCGACCACGACCACGACTTGCCGCATTCGACCAGTTTTTTTACCTGGAATTAAATGGAACAACGCGCACTAGGCAAAGTGCGGTACGTCAGTGGGGGTCTGGTCGTCCGACCCGAGTCTGGTGGTTTTGGTCGGGCCGAGACTCGCCTTTATTTGCAGCCGGAAAATACACAGTTGGGGCGCTTCGCTCGCTGCCACCGACTCCGAACCGGCCAGTGGTGACTGAACAGGTGAACAGTGAACTAGTGCGATGTCACTGTTAACAGAAAGTTTCATTGTGGCTATGGGATGTTTCGTCAGATGAATACTGTAACAGAGTTTTAAAGAAGCAAATATGAGAAGTGACAATGATGTTTGGCGGCAGTGAGTGCGCTACACCACAGGAAAAGGCTGATTTATGTAAATATAACATAATTGTTTGTTGTTATTGGTTCTACGTAATATAACTTTGTTGTACTACAACAACAGTCTCTTCAACATCCCTCTTTCAACTGAAGAAATCGCATTCGTGGTCGAGGTGGGCTTCTTGTCGTACGGTCCACGACCAAGATTTGTCGCGGGCTAGTGCGCGTTCACCCTAACTATTTTGGCTACTTATCGGAAATGGCATTAAAAGAAACATTACTGAGTCGCTCATGTATGCTTGTGGGGTGTCTTATTATTCATGTATGTTTGGTTTTATATCGACTGAACCTCGGCACGGTTGTGTAAATTAATTATTTAACCTTATTCTGGCCTTGGTTTTTCTCCGGTTTTCCTTCGGGCAGAGGCTGATTTTTTAAAATAGAGAATCGCTGTGCTCTTGCCAAGGGGCGGTATTGTTTAGATGTTACATCTCGAATTTAGTGTTATTTATAGTTATAATTTATAAACAATACTTTACGAATATTCAATAGTTTTATAATAATAGTACTTTTGAAATAACTTTTTTTGTCTAATTTAACATAAATTTGTTAATACTATGTTAATATTATAACACGTGCCGAACAATTTGTTATTGTTATGAGAGTGCTGAAATGTTACATCCGTTTCTGCCTTAGGACCCTGAATAACAATTGATGGGATGGTCCCTTGCTTGCTTCCGGAGAGTAAATTAGTTTATTGTCCTCCACATGGTGGTTGTAATTGAATTTGACAATACATTCACAAACTTCACACAGAAATACGAGTACATGCAAGCTAAGCAATTCTGAAATCCACAAGATGAATACGCCGTCCAAAGCTCAAGTATGACTTTCCTTCTTGTCTTTCAAGCTGACGGCTCGTCGACATCGAGGTCATTAGAGCCCTAAAATTCTGTACAGGTAGGGAAAATGCAGTTACGCACTAAGGAGAGCTAACATGACTCTCCCCTCGTGTGGGACTTGCCGAATGACTCAACCATACCCACTAAAAACCCTCCTGAATACCATACCCACTAAAAACTCAAATATCAACATCTCAAATATCAACATATCTCATTTAAAAAGAAGAAGAAGAAAGAGGAAAATGAAAGATACCCTAGCATAGGGATCGAAAAGAACAAGAGGTGATCAAGGAAGGTCAGGAAAGAGAAAGGAAGGAGCCTTTCACAAGTAAGTGGAAGTAATGTCAGATTCAGCTCGAGGCACCGTGTTTGCCAAACACGTACTTACTAGATGTAAGTCCCCTGGGGGAAGATTACAAAATGGATGTTAATAGTAGATATTAAACAGTCACTACCAACCACGTCATTCGCTAGTAATTTTTCTGTTACTTAAGTCAAAGAGTAATTTTCACGTTTTATCGCTTAATCTCCACGTACTTAGAGAGTAGGAGACAGACAAATATAGCATGGATACGAAGTTCCCTAGTGGCGCATTATACCCCGCTCTCTGGGTAATACAAACTTTATCTGTCCTTCATTCATTCACTCACTCATCATCGTAGTTATTAGTCGCATTAAAAATGTTACACCCCAGAGGATACTTAAAAGATTGATAATTGAGAGTAATTAAGTTTATTTCTAATGTAAAGAGAACTGGATAGTTGAGAATTTACCTGAAGACGGAAAATATCTCTCGTATTGTTATATGAACTGTCTTACATCTCGTTCACCAAGAAATTTTTATTCAAAGGTATTCAGTCAATTAACAGCTAAATTTTATCCTCTAAAACAAACCCTTGATTGAAGTTTCATGTTAAATAAACTTGAGAAACAGGGGATGGGGTAGAGTCCATGTTCCTTTGATGTGACGTAATGAGTAGTTCTGCTCCTTATAAGCGTCATTGTCTCTATCCTCTCGTCCAATGTATCTGTTCTTTGTGCCACCGGAGACGCAAATGTGAATCGCGCAACTAGAGCACGACATGGAAAATCTTCTCGAGATAAACTCAATAAGACAGGTGCTCTCAAAAGCCATTTTCTGCCTCTCGTAGAGGCTGCTATTGAAAACACTGTATTCTTCTTCGTTTGATGCGTAGATTTTGTCAAAGTCAAAGAGAATTTCCTTTAAGGAACAAGTCTTTCAGCGTCTTACCTTATAGAAACGTTTTTCAAACAATATTCTCGTAATAACTTCTCAGAACTGAATAAGGCGTATACTAAGTTCTTTTATAATGTTTTTCACTACCTGCTGAGGTTGTTCGTAAAACACGGAATGATGGCATAAGACGTATTTAATCCCATGAACAAAAGGTTGCAACAAATTAAATAAATAAACAAGTCTCTCCTAATGTTCTATGTTTCTTTAGAAGAAAATTTAGATTTGATAAGTTAAATCCAAATGAAGGATTAAAAAGGAATTAAAAAAAAAAAACATTTTGCTCCACGCTTTACAGTCCATTCACCAGGAACGCTTATATATCCAAGCTGATCAATTTTGCGCAGCGGACAATTTCGTAACGAATTCGTTTTAATAGCTCCGTATGTTTCGAGTAATCGCCACTTAGCATACGCCTTGTAAGCGAGTTTGAAAAGTGACGAAGCCTAATAGAGGGAAATGGCTCGATGTCTTCGGGATGGCGATGTACTATATCCGCAATGAGCTGTTTCAGAGGAGTTTTAATGCCGGTCGCTGGGGAACGGAATAACAGCGACTCTTGGAATGGATAGAGAACACCCGAGTGTGTCAAATACGTAGCTTTGGCATAAAGAAGAAAGAAAACTAACTGAAATGAACATGTCTTAAAGTATAGTATTAATGTATTGCCGTGTTGAATTGAAATTTCTTTAAACGCATAACGTACGAAAATCCCGTGAAGTTAATACAAATTATTTTATTATGATATGAAACGAAAGTTAGTACATGTTAAGTTATAGAATTTACCAACCTCAAATAGATAAATGAAGCGAAGATTAATAAGTGTTTGAAGGTCGTCTAACTTATCGTAACTAGCATAAAAAACATAACGATTGAATTGCACAGAAATAGAATGAAACTTATATTCTGTATGATAATATGAACGTTCGCAGATAATACTTTCCCAAATGTCCTAGTTGTAAGCAAGTTTCACTCTGTTCCATATTTAGCATTAAACAATGAAAACAGAACAGTTATGAATAGTACTATTTGATACTGCGCGCAACATCATGTAATTCAGGGTGGTCTACAATTCCCTACGAATGCTGTTTTTATATCACCATGGTCACACGCGTCAAAGCTGTCATTTGTTAGGACTCAAGAAGTCAAGTAACATCCTTTTCAAATAAATGAGTCAAATAGTTTTTTTAATGTAATTTTTCAACGCTATTTTTCTAGGAAAGGAGAAATAATAGGAAATCCGAGATACATCTTTCAAATACTCTTAACTATGATACTTGATTTGTGTGATTTACTCGAACTTCAAAGATAGGAACAATGTATGGCAAAAATGTCATACAAAATGAAATTTTCATTATATATATGAAATTAAAGCGGAAAAGGGAACAAAAAAATGTTAAAGGTGCTAAGTACCTCATTTTTATAGTGATATGTGACACTTATTCTTTACAGGCCTTTAATGGTTTTTATAGTCTTGCCTTGGCAAATAAGAAATCGTACCCTGAAGATCCTTCTTCTTCTCACTCGTAATTATTTCATTTTTTTATTTATTTATTTTATGCTTTTTGGCAAACAGAGGTTCAGGCCATGAGGCACTGAGGCTCTTCCACCTAACCGTTGGATTTGAGTAAGGAAATTGGGAAGAAGAGATGTTGGGGAACCGACATCTGTCAGGAGAATGTGCGGAAAACCCCAGTTAAGAAACCTCACTTGGTTCGGCCGAGCAGGGTTTGAACCCACGCTCTACCGCTCAGCGGGATCGTGGAAGCGAAGACGCTCCCACTTGACCACCGCTGTCGGTTATTAGTAAGTTGACATAACTAATGAGATAACTTGGAACATTGTAGACGGAAACTCTTTCCCTTGCTTCCCATTCTTCAGTACCGGAATTTTACGGCCAGTCTCAAGTTCTTTCACCTCAGAACAGAGAAAAGAAACACAAATCAGAGAAAAAGAAAGATAATTTTCTGGGACATTTGTGTATAAATGTATATGTTGAAAGACGTAAGTACGTAGTACTAATATAAAACGTTAATTAAATAAGGAAATCTTGCGTCTAGCCCAAGTAAAACAATTTTTTTGTTATGCCAACGTCTCGATACATTTTTCATTCCCATACATTGTGATTGGTATGGAATGGTATGAACAGAGTAATAATGTTTTTGGAATTGTTAGCCCTGAAGAAAATAAAAAATAAATCGAAACGTTTGCATAACAAAAGAAATTGCTGTACTTGGGCTAGACGCAAAATATCCTTATTTATTTAATATGGAGGCCGAAGGTGTGATCTATGATAAAACGTAAACCGGTGATCGTAGTCCAGACCACTTTCTCTCCGTTGGGTTTCGCGTCCGTCCGTCCTTCCGGTGCGGTGGTGGTCCACTCGGATGAGGTCAGAGCGAACAGCGGAGGGCGTGAGAGGGAGGGGTGAGATGGGGGTGAAGGACGCAGCAGCGAATGGAAGCCACTCAGAGTGAAGTGGCGCGAGCACTGCTGCTGGCGTGCAACGGACGAAGGCCAGAACATCCCCTCTCATCCCTCACACCCCCTCGCCACCACCCCCTTCGGTTTGTGAACACGCAGTGAGAGAAAACGACCAGCGGCCGCTTGCGGAGGCGGAACAGGCCTTCGTATGTGACAATGTGGTCGTTAGCGAATTTCAAATTAGGTTGCCTTTGCGAATTCATGAAAATTAGTTTTCCGGGAGTGTAGTAATGTCTTTAGTGTTTTTGGGCTGATGCTTAATGCGTTATGAAAATGTTCCATTCTGAGGGAAGTACTTAACAGCCACTGAAGTTCAGGGATGCAAATTGAGTTAGAATGGCAATCATATGTCCGAAAGATGAGCGGTGATTGGTTACCATTCTTACGAAGCAACGAATGGAGTACGGAATTCTGAAATTTATACATATATATATATATACTGTCTCTTATACACATCTANTAATTCACAAAACACAAAAGGTGAATAAAGTTGGACCACATTGCCAACATTAGAAAAGTGATTCAAAATAAATGCACATAAAGTATAATTATTATTACTCATCAAACACGTTTTGGTAGCATATTTTATCATGAGTTATTCTTCCACTTATATTCTCTGTATAAAGGTAAATTGTATAAGTGTTCTTGAATCCACATTGCTATCTAGTGTTCATATTGTCAAGCGAATTGTGAAACATTATAAACAAAACGAAAAACTAGAATACAGAGAAATGCAATACCATCGCAATGCACATTCCTTCAATACCAAGTTGTCAATATGTTTGCCAAGAATCAATACAATGCTAATTTAATGCTATTTTCAACATTCTTTTATATAATTTAATTTTTGGGTAGCGAAGTCTACTTACAATTCTTATTGTGTTTTGTTTCAACTTATATCGTTTATTTATTTTCGGTGCTGAAGTTTTTACATTTATTCGTTTCGAAAATTCTAATTTGTTTTTAATAGAATAGAGTAGAACCAATTTAACATCCCACGTCACAGGTACGGAGTGTGCCGGATATGGGATGTTTGCGGTCTATGGAGGTTTCTTTTCTAAAATCTGTATTTCACCATAAATGAACGAGAGTTATACACATATTTATTATTTTATTTGTATGACATATTTATTACTACATTCAAAATTTAAAAAGTCTTAATCATGCAGAACAATTTTTATAAAGCCGATACCTTGACGAATTATGGCAAGTGACTACGGCGTGGCGTGATTTCTTTTGATCAAATAAAAGCCATCGACTGTTACAAACAACTTTCATTGTCAACAATACCGGACAACAGATCATTCTTAATTGCAGAATTCCAGTTTGACAGAATTCCAGAGATTTTACTCTAGTACGTAGAATAGGGTTCGTTAATAATAATAAATTTATAGTCAAAAAAACAGTACAAACTGCGTATGACAACGTGGAGGACAGCAAACTAATTTACTCTCCGGAAGCAAGCAAGGAACCATCCCATCAATTCCGATCAAGGGCCCTAAGGCAGAAAGAGACGGATTGAAAAAATTCAGCAAACATTCCTAGATAAGATAAAAAGTTAGCTACAAATTATAATTCTAATAGAATGTCAATATGTTTGTAATTTAACGCAAAAAATTATTATCGAACTATCGATTATTCTGAGTATAGTGCTTAAAAATCATAAAAATTGAAATAACACTAAATTCACGGTTTATTGTTACAATAAACATACCCCTAGACGAAGCCTAGAGAACCTGTATAAGAAATCCGCCTCTACCCGAAGGAAAACCGGAGCAAAATCCGGGCCAGGATCACTCATATATCACGTCGCGGTCTTATGGAGAGGGAGGGGGCATGAGCTTGATGGTTCACAGTTGGGGGTATTTTAGAAAGTGTATCGTAACATTTGGTACATTATAAATGTTGAAAATTGTCTCAAAATTTTCCTACAATGAAAAACAATGTCTTGTAATCTCTCACGCACAATATTCTCCGTGCGACACGTAATATAAAATTATATGTTTACCTTAAATATATATAATTAGGAACGATTATATTTTCTCCTTCTATTACAGTTTTTCATCCTTTATGATGGGAATGGGTAAGTCGTAATGTGATGTCACTTTAAGGAGGGGTTTAGTATAACGTGACGAAGCGGGACACCCCACCCCACGGGGCAAATCCTCAAAGTTCACAAGACGCAATTTTTGAACGATTCCATATATTTTATGTAATATTTTCTTTCCATTATTATTATTGTTATTATTATTATTATTATTATTACTTTTCATTTAGTTCTCTCAACTTGTGTTGGTTTTTCTCTCAGCAGTGGATTATTAAATCAAGTTCTGCTGGGAGGAAGAATCTATTTCAGGTCCAAGAACTTTCTGGTAATGTGGGTACAATGATCACTTCTTGAAGATTCCAGAGTTTTTTTTACTTCAAAGGCTAGTTGTTGGTATTTTGATATTTTGTCGTTCTTTGTTTTTTCTAGATTGTTGTAATTTACGACAGCAAAATCGATGAGATACACTTTTGATTCTTTTCTTTTCCAAAGGATGGTATCAGGTCCGTTGTGAATTGTTGTTGGGTCAGTGAGAATGCTTCTGTCTCAGTACAAAATATTTGACATCAAATCGTCCTCCAGGACTGACTGAGGTTTATACAGATGGTGTGGTGGTATGGGATTCTTAATAAAGTTCAGTGATTTTGCAATTTCCAGGTGAATTATTTTTCCCGTGTTATCGTGTCTAGTTTTGTAATCACTTTGGCCCAACTGTGTGCAACCACCAATGATATACTCGAGAGTTTCTTTGGTTTGTTTACATCGGCGACATGAATCTGGAATTCCGATTTCTTTCAGGATTATTTTCCTGTAGTTTCTGGTTGTGTGACTCCGTCTTGCATTGATACTATGAAGCCTTCTGTTTCTGAGAATAATTTTCCGTTCATTAACCACTTAAGTGATTCTATTTTATTTATTTTGCTGTTGGTCTGTTGGTTGGGGTAGTTCCCGTGTATTGGTTTATCTTGCCAGGTTGTCATTCTATTTTTTTTGTATTGGTTGGGGTAGAGGCTCATTCAGGTAACAGGGTGTGTAGTTTTTATCACTGGTTGTAATTGCTTGGTGTAGTGATGAGGTATACGCTTTGTTCCGGAAAATCTTATTGAGGATATACTTTTGTCTTACATGGAGGTCTTTGATTGGTATGATGCCTCTTCCGCCCTGGTTACGTGGGATGAACATTCGTTCTAATGCTGATTTAGGATGGTGTTTGTTGTTGCTTGTCATCGTGGTTCTGATTTTCCTCTCTAAATTTTCTAGATCTGTAGTTGACCATTTTACTACCCCAAATGAGTTGGATAGTGTGGGGATGACTAATGAGTTTATTGCTTTCGGCAGGTTACGTGAATTTAATTGAGTTTTTGTTGTTATTTCCATCTTTCTCATGAATTCTTTAGTGCCATCCTTCTCATGAATTCTTTATTATTATTATTATTATTATTGTTGTTGTTCATTCCTTCCTACTATTTTCCTTATTAACCTAAACAAAAGAAAGGGTCCTCCTTGCCCAATCTGCTTTAGTGCTCTCTCGTGACACCAGGGAGCGCCATCATCGCAGCGGGGGAGGGACAAGGGATGAAGAGCCGGTCGTTCGAGGGCTTGGGGGATTCCCAGCGAGCTCCACACAGCGAGACAAACGATGTCGCACAACGCGGCTTATGTTCCCTCTTTCTCTCCCCATTTACGGGAAACACACACACACACATGCGATTTGCGTAATCCGAGCATTACTCTACACGACCATCATTGAGCGACCTGATGGCGAAAGTGATATCGAGGATTCAGGCATGTATGTTTTACTTCATTTCGGTCTTTCATTCTCTCATTCTCGAATCTCTATCGAAATTATCTGCTCAACATCAGGCTGGCTCCGAAAAGAAATACTAAAACCTATCAGGATTAGAAGCCGCAGGAAAAAGAATTAATTATTATATGACACATAATAACCATGTGTGTGTCAAGAGGTAGAGACAACATAAGAGAAATTCTTTATTCATATATTAAGGCATAGTGTGTACGTCCCGAAGTGTCATTTTGAGGGACTTTTCAAAACTCTGATGAGAGTTAACCCATAGTAAAGCGGGCGATGTATTACTCAAAAGAAATTTGTATTATTTGCGTCTACCATTATATTTAAATATTAATTTATCTTACGATAATTTTTACAAAGTCAACGTTTGCTCATGTTTTCCTCAGGATACAATAAACATGTATCACACTACATAACTGTTCCACAATACAAACGAAAATAAAACAATGAACGGAAAGCAGCAACGGGAGAAACTACGTTTCTGGGAACAGGGAGAAAGAAAGTAAAATAATAAATTGACACACAAAATTCCAAAAACTATGTCATTTTAAGTGCCTCTCCACTGAATATACTGACATATTCTCTAAAACTTTATAAAGCACTGTATTGAAATATGAAAAGACAAGCTTAAAAATGTCAGCCATTTTTTCAAAATTTGAAAACCTAGGAGAATCATTAAGGTGAGAAACAAAATCTGATCTTGGTCTCTCTCTTTTTTCCATCTTTTCTTCTAAACATTTATTTCCCATCTTTCTTCAGGAAACCTCGACGCAATGTAAACAGAGTTACCTCTTCTTTCGAATCCATAACATACGAATTTTCTTGAATTAAAAAAAAAAATCATGAGATCGCTTATTCATTCGAAAACATCTCTATTCATATAATAATAATAATAATAATAAATTTATTGTCAAAAAAAGCAGTACAAACTACGTATGACCATATGCAGGACAATAAATTAATTTATTCTCCGGAAGCAAGCAAGGGACCATCCCATCAATTCCGATCAAGGGCCCTAAGGCAGAGGCGGATTCAAAAAAATTTCAACAAAAATTCCTAGATAAGATAAAAAGTTAGCTACGAGTTATAATACTAATAGAATGTCAATATGTGTGTAATTTAACGCAAAAAATTTACATGAACAAGTTATTATCGAACTATCGATTATTCTGAGTATAGTGTTCAAAAATCATAAGGATTGAAATAACACTAAATTCACGATTTATTGTTACAATAAACATACCCCTAGACGAAGCCTAGAGAACCTGTATAAGAAATCCGCCTCTACCCGAAGGAAACACGGAGAAAAACCCGGGCCAGGAAAGGTTCTCCACTTGTTGAAGATAAAAACGAAATGGCGGAACAGCGCGCAAAGGAAAGTAATGGTATTAAGGAAATAAGGAGAAGGAACGATCCCCATAACGCGGTAACGGCGATCGCAACTGCCGAGGACTGATGCAGACGAGAACTCAGATGGAATCAGCCCCAGAAATGGGGAACGGGCTGTAAGAGCACAATGAACACTTTCCCAATCTGCAACAAGGATTTTATCTACAGATATTTCTTTTCTTTTCAACTTACTTATTGGATGGTGGGTCCAGGATTAGGTACTACCAACAAAATGTAAGGAAGGGTTTCCCTTTTCTCATGGATTATTCCGGGTTTCTGTTCTTATTTAATTGGACACGCCAAAATAAAAATATATCTTGGGATTCTGGCACTGAGAAAATAAAGACGAGCATCCAAATAGCTTTATTAAGTCACATGATTATTCAAAGAAAAAAATTATACCCTTATTTATATGACCTTGATTTTTTTTCAATATTTGAAAATTAAGAACATGGTATATGAAGATTTTATTATTATGCAATTTTAGCGTTTTATATTACAAAAAGAAATGTCTATTCCGTCAATTTCGTCTTCTACAATTATTTTTCTAAGACAGTATTAGGGGCTTCCATTTAAGCTCTGATTTTCCTTACACAACTTCTAATGCATTTTATTTCGGACCTACAAAGATATTGGCTCCATTTGTAAAAGCTGGATTTATTATTTTACGAGTTCTGAAAATAAAAAAAGACGTATAAATATAGAATTACGTAGACATCAAACTGTAAAACTAAATATTTTAATTAATTTCTCGGGTTGTACAGATGCTTCAAGTTCAGCTCTCCCAATTGTTTGAACCTAAGAATATCTAGACCATCAACAATATTCAAATCCTTTCTCAAATCCTCGTACCCCACCAGTACACTTACACAAATATACTTTTCGTAGAATGCAATATTTCATCCTCCTCATTAGATTGATTAAGAATTTCACAATAAAAGAATCATTTCACATCGCCGTTTTCATAAATCTGAAAACAAGAGTTGTGACCACATAAAAATGCCTTTGCGTAACGGAAAAATATTAAGGAAAAGAACGCTGCATACTAAGTAGGTTTCATTATTATATAAGATTTCGATCACTAATATTTTAATACAATACCTCAGGTACGGTGGAATTTCAATAATGTTCGAAAATTAGTTATATTGCATATATCTAGGATAATTACGGTTATTCATCATTCTATTTCACGAACAAAGTTTTGTCTCTCATCTGCACACACAAATAATTTCAAGAAAGTATTCTTTGAATTACTGTAAATTAATCACGGAAGGATTCTTTAGAACCTTGGAGTCTAAATTTTCAACTATTACTATGTACATTGTTACAAAAAACAGAATTCATCCTATTTTCTCTCGGGGAGACTAATCGCACATTCGGAGAGAAAGATGGGCTTCATACACACCCTTGCGGGTCTCCATGCGTTACCTTGAAATTAAGCCACATCTCTTCACTCCTTCGTGAGAGATAGAGACTGCAAAAGAATTCTCGACTCATATTTCTAGAGCGTGGAGTATAAAAGGGAGGAAGAGAGGGGGAAGGGGAAACGGAATAACGGTGGCGTGAATTCTGGAGCAGAGCTGTGCAAAAGTGTGACCCGGAGCGTTTTTTTCTCACTGGACAGAGTCAGAAACGCCGCACGCAAATGTAGATATAGTAGAACTTCTCTTATCCGGTCTGGTCGTGAACGAGACCCTGAGAGGTTACCCGTTTGGCCGGTTAATCCGAAGTTCTCATGAAAAATCGACTTATGTTGAAAAAAGAGTCTATAATTTTATCAGACTGTCACGAATAAACGAGCAAATGAACTATTTTATTGACATGTGTACACGTAGATTCGTAGAAAAATGGATTCGGAAGCAAGAGGGGAATCAAACATGCGAAATCCCTCCCCCTCCCTCGTTCTGCCACCACAACACAAACACAATTCACACCTAACGTCGCGTTATCCTGTTTAACTCTCCAGCAGAGGTCCATCAAATGTTCGAGTCGCTACCTGCCAGCTATTACACGCTAAAAAGAGAGAGAAACTGTTCATCGGGATAGTCGGTTGATACGAGGCCGGATAAGAGGGGTTCTAATGTAGAAGGAAGGAAATGTGAAGGATGTCTACGCATCAAAGTGTTCTACAGAAATGTGATACAATATTTAGTAAAATAATATTTTTCCTTTTGTTAAACCGTCAAGTTTCAACAAACAAAGTGATAGTGAAGCTATAGTACTACTAAAGTGTTAAAACATTCTCCCACAAACTCTTTAAGTAAGAGATATATGCGAGACAATTTATGTTCTAAAATTTATGTGGTGAAATAGGAATATATTGTAGGGACACTATAAGTTTTTAAAAATTTACTTTGTAGGAGGCAGTTATAAGTTTGTCATAGTTAATAAGAATGCGAACTTTCATGGCTTGATTTACTCATTGAGACAATGTTTTGTTGGATGCAAGAATTATTCATCAAATAAGAAAATTTTAGTATTACTAAATTTTTCGGTTTTCTAGGAATATAGTTCACAGAATAATTTCGAACAAATAGGTTTGATTTTCAAAATAATAATTTAAGAATTATGAGAAGTGTTGAGGAAATAACGATGACTTGCGCTTTGTCCCACATCATGGTCAACTGGTTCATGTACATCTTTAACTTAAGGCGACTGGACTGGCCTGGGTTTTCATGGTATTATCCAGGAGTACCGACGTCTTCTCACGGCATCTCCTCTTGTGGTCAGGGATAGATCGATCTCACCTCAGTGCCCCCACCACAATTCAACAATACACTTTAATGCACACATAAGCCGTAAAGATAAAGTTTTTGTAGTACTAATTGTAGTTTTTGTAGAACAGAGACTGAACCTGACTTCAATCCGTGGGGGGGGGGGGGNTAAAATTTCAAAACAGATGATGGAATGAGACAATCCAAAATACATTTAGTCTTTGAATTTCATAATGATCGTTTGAACCATTCTCGAGAAAAATACGTACATACAGGATAAATTTTATACTTGAGCACAAATTAAACAGTGTGGCCTGCCGAGGCTACAGTCCCGGCTGCCCCCCCTGTCGTCGGGACTGCTTGTTGATCAGTGCATGTGGTTAAATCGACTTTCTCAGTTTGGGAAAAGGTTCAAAGTATGCTAGCGTTTGTTGGAAATATTTATGTCTCTAGAAGATACATATCTCCCACATACTTTGTTTATTTGACAAAACCACAGAGATATAACAAAAAAACATTAAAAGTTTTTAGGAACTGTTTTTCTACACGTGAGGAAAAAGGGATATGAAATAAAAACTTATGAAGCGTTTCGTGATAAAAAATGAAATTTTCAGGAAAAAATTTGTGTCAAAAAGGAGTTTCTGTCTTCACTTCTTTCAAGTATTTGCTGTTTTCCAAGAGTAATTACTTTGATTCCTACAATAAGAAATCACTAAGGGGTGTTACGAAAAGACTGCGTACTCTGACTTCTCAGATGTAATCTTAAGTTTCAAGGTACATCATATTAAGCGCCTTATGCGAAACGGATTAAGTTTATGCCTGAGTTTCAGCGTCCCATGCCTGAAAAAAGACTAATATTTTATTACTCTCCTGACAGAATGCGCTAGAGAGTGACATTTTCACCAAAGCAGTACAGAAGAAAAAAAAAATTTATATTGCAGTACTCTCATCATTGACACTTGTTTTTTATTTAATTCAAAAACACGTTAAAAGAGATACCAGTGTATAGTTTACATTATGTTGACAAAAGCAAATTCAAGAAACAAAATTTCCTCAGCACGAATGGAAAAATACTATTTTGTGTTCATAAAATTATTTTTTAACTATGTAATTTAAGGATCCTGCTTTGATATCAGCCCATGTTAAATCTATTTCTTATTAAAAACACTACTCTGTAAATTTCATTGTTAATACAATTATGACTCACTTAGCGTTAAAAATTAATAATAATGTGTCTTTATTTTTAAGTATTTGAAAAATCCAATAATGAGAACAAATGAGTAATGACAAGTGAAATTCGTATTTAGAAACCATACAATTGTTGTCGAGACTTTAATGGGAACTGGGCCTCACCAACGCTTTATATCCGACGAGTGTCCTATCGATCGTTGAGGAGTGAATGACCCGGATAATTCCGACGATCGAAAGAGAATATTACATGGAATCGAAGCTACGGAAGGTTTAACTATCATACTATATTTTAACCATCTCTCAATTTCACAGGGACTAAATATACTTTAATATTAAATACATCATTTTCTCACTTGGTTAAAAAACGCAGTAAATATGTATTTTCATTCAATATTAACATTTCTACAATAGAAATAGACATTTTATACGATAAAGTTTGTTTAGTATTTACAGATAAATTACATGATTGAGAAAAGATCAGGAATCAATAACGAGGACATAGATTTTCAATCAAATTCATCAACTAGTATAACACTTGAGCATGATAAAAGTTCATAGAATTTTACCCACATTCTCATACTAGATCCCCATTTCATTCTGTATATTTATTCAAATAAATAAAAGAAAAAATTGAATTTTCGTTGGGTGTAGAAGTTCAACTTTCAACAGCAGGAAACAAATGAACAATACATATTGTTAGAGAGCACACTGAAGAACATTATCCAAATATCCTAGTATCAAAATGTTAGATTATAACAAAATTAGCAAAATACTAAAATTAAGCTCATACTTCAGAGATCTCTGTGACTCAAACCAATTGGCTTTCTTCGTTTTCCTGATTTCATGAAGTGCTACAGAGATTTATTGCGATTCATTTATTCGAAGTTATGTTAATGGAACTTAATTATTAATTCCCAAATCAATACAATTCATTAATAAATGTCGTTTTTCAATCTTTAACTGATTTGTTTTGGTGCAAACTACACAGAGTTATTGATCTAGAATGTACTGGACTTCCTAAGTTAATTGTAGGAAAAAGTTTACTGATTTGATACGCTTAATCTCTCATATTTTTCGTCGTTTGACTAGTTTGCGAATAATTCGTCAGGGAGAAGTTAGAAATATTTCAAGAAACTTAATGATAATCAATCAATTAATTAATTATCATTATTTCATATTCGTATGAGAATATTAATACTGCAATGTATAAAATGTTTGCATTACACATCAGTAAAAACACGGATCGCAATTCAAGGTCGCCGATAGGTTTTAGAGGAACCAGCGCAGATGTGAATTTGGAACCATCACTCCTCTTCCTTCAAACTTTAACTATTTTTCCCCGGTGACGATTTTTCAATTTATATTGATTTTGTATTCCAAAAATGAAATTTATCTATCACTGGACCCCCCATTTCATTGAGTCCTGGAAAAACTGCCCCCCTCCTCTCAGTCTCCACGGAACCGTCAATAGATGAGGTCCACCGTAATAGACAATTGATTATTATTTACTTTTTGTAACTAAAAATGAATAAAATAGAACTGGAAGGATAAAAAATTGATTGCAAAATTTTACTACCTATAAAAAATTCAAACAAAACTGAAAATATCGTAAGAGAAGGATTCGGTTGAAAATTTGTGTCTTTCTCTTTTGAACAAATATTTCTTCTTTTACTCACCGGGCAAGTGCAATCACAAAGTATAAAACGAAAGTCTATGGAAGTACAAACAATTATAAAGCAGAAAAAATTCCACGACTGAAAAGACAATTCATCCTTTCCCTCCTCATTTTGCTCAGTTGTAACAGGATCTATAGAATCACATTTCCAGATGAAGTTCCATTTTAACTCGCACTTGATTTCATTCGCGGGAAGAGGAGTGTTTCAGATGGAAAGAAAATAACGTGAGCTTCACCTCCGTATTATGAAGGAAACGAGCAAATAAGTTAAACCAACGAAGACCTTAACGATATTTAAAAGTGTTTTCCATTTACACGCGAAGTGCTCCTACCGAGAGGAACGTCTCATTTATCTTTTCAGTGAATCTCAAATCATAAATAAGACCGTATGTACCTAGCGTCCCTAGATGTCCCTAGTATAGTACATGGCCATTAGTGTCTTTAGTAATAAAGGTAAATTCAACGGAGAGACTCCAATTTCGAAATTTAAAAAAATACTTGATGAAGTTATTTAAAAACTTGAGCAAATACTCTTGTAGCAAGGATAGTGCAGAGTATTAGAGGCTCAATAGTGCATGTTACAAGAATTCGGTCAGATGAAAATGGCGACGAGTCGGGAATCGAACCCGGGACCTCTGCACTGATCGCAGGGGTGTTAACCACTACACCACCCGTTCGCCTTCCGCAGCAGTACACCATTTCCACCCAGACCTTAACTCCGGAAGACCTGAGACACAACCCCGAACCAAGCGGCACACTATGCTGCGTGCGCTTAAGTACCGGTTTCGCACTAGGTAACGTTCGTTATGCATATTATCATATACATGAATGCATGTGAAGATATGATATAACTTTCAGTGATGTGAAAATCGTGACGAATCTATTCCGGGACTCCTGCACAGAAACGAACTGGGGGAGTAGGTCTGGGTGGAAATGGTGTACAACTGCGGAAGGCGAACGGGTGGTGTAGTGGTTAACACCCCTGCGATAAATGCACAAGCGGTGAGAGTGCACAAGAGAAAGCAAATCAAGTTCACACTAACTCATCGGTAAGTAAGTCACTGCTTCGATAGACATGTATAGGCGACGAAGATACAAAAATAACAGAAGACCTGAAACACAGAAAACAATTGGTGGTCAGTTTCGACCAATCAAGGTCTGAAAGCGTTCGTATCCAACGTGAAGAAAACAATCGCCATCTTACCTCATCACTCCGCTCTACACATTTAACAGCCTGTTAGGGTAAAGAGTAGCTAAAACTCGTTTTTGTAAGATCGTTATTAGAGGTTAGGACCCCGAAAAATCTTCAAAATATTTTGATATGTAAAATAATTGTAGGAATATATGTATTTTGCTAACGTTTACTCCCATTTACTTTACGGCATTACCTTCTGGGGTAATTCCGGTCAGAGTATTCAAATTTTCAGAATTCAGAAGAGGATAGTTCGGATAATTTGTAAATCTCACCCCCGAAACTCTTGTAAACCTTTATTCAAGGAATTAAATATATTAACACTTCCCTGCATTTATATTTATGAAAC